>PVHY01011190.1:0-48912 GCA_004024945.1 Uropsilus gracilis | reverse complement strand
GGTGTGTGCGGTGACTGTGCCTGTGGTGAAAGGGCGTCCTTCCCAGGTGGTCCCACCTTCCCCCTAAGCTGCCCAGACAGGCTCTAGCCCCCCAAGAGTGGAATTTGTTCCCTGATCTGGAACAAATGGCTGGGAACGAATGAATGAATCCAAATGACTGATATGCAAAGGGCTTGGAGTCTTTCTGTAGAGGTTGGAGGATGTGTGTCATGACCAGAGTAGAAACCTAACTCCTGTTATCTCAGTTGACCTCTAGTTAAAGTGGTTTCCTTGACGCTCTTTTGCTTAAAGTTGCCATCTCTCCACTCCTGAGGAGCCATGAGTACTCACTGTCACTCTCCCACATGGAAGCCAAGCCTTGCCTAGAACCCCAAGATCTGCTCAGTGGGGCTCCCCAGAGGCTCCACACAACCTTCATACCCCCTTGGGCACCTCAGCCTGTGAGGTCAGGTTGCCCAAGTGGGGGGCTATACTTGTACCACCACTGCGGCCTGCTGCCAAGCCCCCACTTACCCCTTTGGGGTCATGATGAATGGGTCCAAACAGCTCTCCCCAGTGTGGCATAGACCGCCTCCAAAGTCCAAAGACACTTAGGAAGGAATGTGCCTCTAGCGTAGTGCTTAGGGTTTATGGCATAATGACTTGTCGCAGTCCTCCCCAGAGCACTGGACCCCAAAAACCATCCCCAGCATGGCAGGTGCCAAGCTTCCTGAAGATCCCCCTCCCCCTCATCCCCAGCATCTGTGCTTGGAGCAGGCTGAGAGATGAGAGACTGGGGGCACCTGGAGCCAGAAAGCAGGGCCAGGGAATACCCCATGAGGGAACTCGGGGGGAATCCCCAGAACTGAAGATGTGTCTGGGTCAGCCAGTAACTTTTCTCTTCCAGCTCATTTCCCACAACCCGCTTTTTTTCTTTATTTTTTTTTTTGACTAGGTCTCGCTATTTTTGCCCATGGACCACAGGCTCACATTGCCTGGGGTACCACGGACTCAAGCAATCCCCAGCCTCAGCTTCCCAGGTAGCTGGGATTAAAGGTGCATGCCACCATGCCCAGCTATTTTTTGGGACTAGGTCTCGCTATGTTGCCCTGAGCAGGACTCCAACCGCGATCCCTAGCCCCAGCGGCTTCATAGGCTGAAGCTTACAGACACGCGCCACCATGCCCAGCTCACAACCCGCTTTTTGTTGATGAAGGATCTTCAAGAGACCGGCTAGCTCAGTCCACACAGCAAAGGATTGGTGCAATGCAGGTGGCAGGAGCAGCCCCAGCTTCCTGGGGAGTGCATCCTGTGAGGTCACAACACCCTTGCGTCAGAAGCCAGTTGAAAGTTCTGTTGTCGCCGCCATCTTGAAATCCTTAAGATGGCACAGGGGGTCCACAGGTTCACGTCACAGCAGGCCCCACCAGAGAGGTGGCCAGTTCTGTCCAGGTGGAGCTACTTCTGAGTGTGACAGGAAGTTTAACAAGGGATTTTATTAACAAGGGAGAACGAAACGTCCTTAAAGCCACAAGTGGCAGTTATCTTACCCCAGTCACCATTCTCAGTCCCAAAGGTCCCAAAGGCACAGTCCAACGATGGTTCCTTTGCCCCTCTGAACCTCAGGGGTAGGCACTTTCGCAAAGTCCCGTCCTTGCGGCGGCATCTTCTCTTTTCTTCTTTTCCTTCCAGTGTCCCATGCTGCTCAACTTTTTCCAAGGCTCTTCAAACTTCTTCCATGATTGCTGATGCAGAAATCAGCTTTCCAAATTGCTGGTCATCTTAGGTACCAGCCTTCCATAACACCTTGCTACAATGCCACTCTCCCCACACTGGCCACATTTCTGCCAGATATCATGGCTCCTTGTCACTTCCAGCTCACCCTTCCAGCGGGCTTTTGCCCAGCCTGGTCACTCGGGCTACTCTTTACCCGCCTGCTATTCTCTTCTCTCCTCTCCCAAAGGTTGTCTCTCTTTTTCCAAAAGTTCTCTTTCCTCCCCAAAAGGTGTCTGTCTTTCCTAGTCTCTGCTCCTTGCCTTTTTACCCCCCTGCTTTTGGTCCAACTCCTCCTTCAACTGCCCGGTCCGGCAGTTTTAACTGCCACCCCAAATGGGGCGGAGCTAACTGCCACCGGCCAATGGAGGAGGAGCACCCTTAAGGGGGCAGGGCTAACTGCCACCAGCCAATGGGGAGGAGCAACTTATTAACTGCCACAACCCGGAGTGGGGACTAGGGCACCCAGTTTCAGCACCTCGCAGAGTCACAGGAATAAGGGGACGATGTGTGTCGAGTGCTCAGAATCGCCCCTGCCCAGGCAGGGTGTCACCTTATGCAGGTTGTTGGTGTGAACTGGGTTGGTGTTGACCTTCTCTCCTGTGACCATGACCCTTCTCACAGAATATCCCCACCGAGTATTTGCACGACGTGATGACAGAATACTTCCACAGCCAGCAGTCCCAGTTTGAAATGCGAAATGCTTTCCTGGACTTGCTGGGAGATGTGTTCTTTGTGGTCCCTGCGCTGATGACAGCTCGGAATCACAGAGGTGAGTCTGAGTAGCCCTACTCCTGCCCCGCCTAAGCCCAGCTGACAGAGGCTTGTAGCTTGGGTCACTTGCTGTTGGTGTCTGGGCAATCAGCACATGGTGACTTGCATTCCTCTGCCTTCCAGAGGTCAGCGACTTGAGGAGTTCTTGCAGAGTCTGTTCCTTCCCCTTCTTTAGAACCATATAAAAAATTCCTCCCTCCTTATGATTTTCTGGGGTTGGCCTCCAGGTTCCTTTCTCTGGAAGTGTCTTCCCAAATATCTTGATTATAAGGAGTGGTAGAGCACTCAAAAAAGATCGCTTGTGGATGCAGAAGCCTTCCCTTCTCTTCTTCCCTCCTTCTCTTCTTCTCTTCTTCCCTCCCTCATCCCCTCCCTCCCTCCTTCCTTCTCTCTTTTCTTCCCTACTTCCCTCACCCTTCTTTCTCTTCTTCCCCTTCATCATCCTCCTCTCCTTCTTCCCCCTCTTTCTTCCACTCTTCTTTTTCTCTTTCTCTCCCCTTCCTCTCCTCTACCCTCTCTCCCCCCTCTCTCCCCCAACCTCCCCACCCTCTGTTGATTTTCAGAAATAGTCATCAGGGCTCTACTATGCAGCTGGCACTATTCTAGGTCCTGGAGATATAGTGCTGATCAAAACAATGAAACTCACATTCTAGTTTGGGAAGACCAAAACAAACAAATAATCATATTTGTTAGATTGTTAGAGGCTAACAAGTGCTTTAGAATGAAATCAAGTAGAGACATTTAAAAAAAAAAAAGAAAGGAATAGCAGCCACAAAAAGAGGGGAGTTAGTAAAATCTGATGGTCAGAGTTGCCACATGGTCATACTCAACATCTCTGGTTTTCAACAGACTATTACAGGGCATGCAAAGAGAGAGGAAAGTAGAGCCCAAACAAGCAGGGAAAAAATAGAAATAGTCTCTGAGGAACTTCAGACATTGGTCTTACTAAGCAAACTTCAGATATATTCAAAGAGCTAGAAGCCTTGTACATACAAGCCTAAAGAAGACCATAAGTTGAAAACAATGACAAGAATGTATAAAACTATATGAAAACATAGCCAAATAGAGACTCTGGGGTTGAAAACTACAGTAAATGAAAGGATAGGTTTGCTAAGGGTATCACTGGCAGATGTGAGCCTAGAAACAGAAGAACCAGAGACCCTAGAAAGAAATCCATTGAGATTACCCAATTTAAAAACCAAAAAGAAAACGAATGAAGAAAAATGAACAGAGGCTCAGAAATCTAGGGGACCCCCATCAAGTACCCCAACATGTACATAACAGGAGTTCCAGAAAAAGGGGTGAGATCAGAAGCAAACATTGCTTGAAGGCAGAATGATGAAAATGTCCCAAATTATGAGGAAAGATCAATTTTCACATCCAGTGAACATCAAATAGAAGAATCTCAAAGAGATCCATTAGAAAGAATTTATATTTAAATAACCAAAAGTCAGAGAAGAGAGAGAATTCCTGAGAGCAGCAAGAAGAGACTAATCATGTGAAAAAAATCTAATAAAATCAACAGCTGATTTCTCATCAGAAAGCATGGCAGCTAGAAGACAGTAGGATGACATATTCGAAGTGTTGAAAGAAAAAAAACCTGTCAGCCAAGAATTATGTATCTGTCAAAACTATACATCACGAGTGAAAGGGAAATTAAGACACTCCCAGATAAATGAAAACAGGGGCTGCCATTTCTAAGCCTAACAAATTCTAAAGAAGTCCTTCAGGCCAGAATTAAAAGAGCACTACACATTGTGTGAAAAACACTGCAGATGCAAATATCAGCAAAGGTAACTGTGCTTATTTATAATATGAAAATTAATATTCATTTTTTTTGTTTCCAACTTTTCTTTTTCCCCTCTATGATTTAAAAGATAACTGCTGGAAGCAATCATCATAAATCTAAGTTAGTGATATAAAACATATAAAGATGCAAATTGTAATAGTTAAGAGAGCAGAGCTACCTGGGGGGAATTTTTGTGTGTTATAGAAGCGAAGTTGGTATTAATTTAAACTAGGTTATTATAAATTTAGATGTGAATTATAATTTCCAGAGCAGCCACTTAGAAAAAAATCCTAAAGAAACAGGAAAATTAAAATGATACACTAGAAAATATTTATCTAACACAAAACAAGGCAGTAATAGAGGCAATAGTGAGCAAAAAGGATACGACATTTAGAAAACAAATAGCAAAATGTAGTACTACTTTATCAGTGATTGCAAGTAAATGAAATAATCCCTCAAAAAGCAGTCAGGGTTACAGAGTGAATGAATTTTTAAAACATAGTCCAACTATCTGCTGTCTACAAAAGGCTGACTTGAAAATCAAAGACACAAATAAGTTAAAAGAGAAAGCAATTCTGTGCAAATAATCAAGAGAATTGTCATGGATGTTCTGATATCATACAAAACAGACTTCCAGATAAAATCCATCAAGAAGTTATACCAAGTATAAACCCTTTGTACCTTACAACAGAAACCAAAATATATGAAGCAAAAGCTGAAAGATGGAATGATTTCTTTCTCTCTAAGCTCGGGAACAAGATAAGAATGTCTTCTCTCACCACATCTATTCAACTTGGAACTAGTAGTTTTAGCCAGGGCAGTTAGACAAGAAAAAGAAATAAAAAGAAACCCAAAATGGAAAGAAAGAATTAAAACTTTCCATGTTCACAGCTGACTTTTATGTAGAAAACTCTGCAGATTTACACAAATCAAGTCTAAAGCTAAAATAAATTCAGCAAAGGTTCAGGATATAAGATCCATACACAAAAGTCAGTTGCATTTCTACACATTAACAATGAGCCATTCAAACATGAATTTAAGGAAGCAACTCCATTTTGAGGAGCATCAAAAAATAAAATACTTGGGAATAAATATTACCAAGGAGGTACACGTTATGGTACACTGAAGACTACAAAATATGATTGATGAAAGTTCTAAAAATTAACAGGAATACCTCCTGTGATCGTGAATTAGAGACTTGATATGGTTAAAGTGGTGATGCTGCAATTACTGTCCAAATACCAGCTCCCTTTTTATACAAGTGGGCAAAACTGATCCAAAAATTCACATGGAATTTCAAGGAACCCAGAATAACCAAAATAATCTTGAAAAAGAACAAACTTGGAGGACTTGTGTTTTATGACTTTAAAACTCACTACAAAGAGAGATGAAGCAATTTATGCTGCACAGTGTCTTGGAAGCCGTTTTGTTCTGCTTGTCTGACGGGAGCTGAACAGGTTCCATGAGTGAAGTCACCAGGTCGGAGATCCTGGCTCAGTCCAAAAGGCTGTTGAAAAGCAGAAACACTGCCCTCTCAGGTCGCCCTGGGTGGTAATGAGTGTGGCTTTCAGAGGAAACTGGACTCAAAGGACAAAGAGGGACATTCGTTTGGTTCTGGGTTCTGGTTGCAGCTGGGCTGTCCCTCCTGTGGGTCTGTGGATCCAGGACTAGATGGGGAGTTGGGGGGAAAAGAGGAAGTCACACTGCAGCCTATCTACCTGCCTGCCATAGGCTCTTCCCTGCTTTTCCGCAGATACTGGCGCACCTGTCTACTTCTATGAGTTTCAGCACCGGCCTGAGTGTTTCCAGAACTCAAAACCTGCTTTTGTCAAAGCTGATCACACTGATGAGATCCGGTTTGTCTTCGGCGGTGCCTTCCTGAAGGGTGACGTTGTCATGTTTGGTAAGGATCGTGACAGGTACATGAGTTTGGGGGCAGCTGGGTAAAGACACAGGGATTTGTTAGCACAAAGTCCCTCAGCTGCCCCAGTGCTGTGTAGCAGTCCAGGAAAACTGACAGCCCTGGAAAATGCCCCCATTCGTGTTTTCAAAAACTAAGATGAAAAGGGGCTACCAACATTCACTTGATGAGCATTTGACTTTGTACAGAAATCTGTTCAGTGGGCGTTGGGGCAGCCTCATGTGCTTGAAAATTAAAGTCACTTTCTTTTCTCTGATTGCTGCTCCCTTTCTCCCTACCTTCCTGGGGCTTCCAAAAGGCTACCCTACCTGCCCCCCCACCCCAACTCCCAGGGCCCTGAGAGTCAACAGCCAGGTTCTTCATAATCCAGCCCCAAGTGAACTGGCTGCAGATGAACTACTGTAAATGATTGTGAACTGTTGCGGGCAGTCAGCCCATTTATCTTGAATTTACAACATGGCCACTGCCTAAATAACAAATCAATTCAATGAGATTATCAATAGAGAAAGGCACTAGGAACTGCACCAGGAGTTATTGCTGGAAGGCACTAGGAACTGGCCCAGAAGCTATCGCTGGAATATTCAGTTTTAAATTACACAATACAGGCCCTTAACGAGGTGGTGCTGGCCTCTCAGTGAGGACAGAGCCACTCTTATTGAGGATGCTTTGTGCTGTGCTTTAGTCATTCTTTTTTCATTTATTCATCCTCACCTTATAATACAGATAATAACAAAACTACCTTCTAGCTTTGCATAAGGAGTACATGGAGCAGTTTCCACAAATCACATAGAAAGTGTTCATAAATGTTACTGTTACTATTTATTGCTCAGCCACCGAAACTGAGACTGAACTGTGGAGGAGCTGATGGCTTGTCCAAACCAGGAAAAATCAAATAAATATCTATATCAAAGGTTAAGTCCCGGGAAAGCCAAGGAGCTCCTAAAATCAAGTAATAAAGAACAACCGAGTAACACATAGAAATAGACAATTAATGGGAAAGGAAACACAACTGGATTTTAAACATGAAAATTCATCCAGCCTCATGGTCTCACTGATTTGTGGGATGTAGGGAAAACAGACAAAAGGAAAAGAAAAAGTTAAAATGAACAAAGCGGGCCACTGTGGCTTGTGCCTGTAAGCTTTAGCCTAT
This sequence comes from Uropsilus gracilis, assembly GCA_004024945.1. Lineage (NCBI taxonomy): Eukaryota > Metazoa > Chordata > Mammalia > Eulipotyphla > Talpidae > Uropsilus > Uropsilus gracilis. The sequence continues at coordinate 41,526 of PVHY01011190.1, read as the reverse complement.
GCAGAGGTTGGGGTTAGGGATCGCGGTTCGAGTCCTGCTCAGGGCAACACAGCGAGCCCTGGTCCCAAAAAATATCTGGGTGTGGTGGTGCGTGCCTGTAATTCCAGTTACCTGGGAAGCTGAGGCTGGGGATTGCTTGAGTCCGTGGTACAACTAAAGCACACAGGAAGGGAGGGGAGGGAGGGTGAAATTGGGGGCGGGCGGAATGGGCACAAGAGATGAAGATGATGGTTCACAGGTGACATGGTGGTAGGAGAACCTCAGGGTAGACAATAATGTAAAATGTGCGTGTGATCAATTAAAAAGGAAAGAAAATCCATCCAGCCTCACTCCCAACTTGAGGACTGAAAACTAACTTTGAGGGATCTATTTTCATCAATCAAGGTCGGGAAGGGCAACACATTTTGCATAATGTAGTTGAGCAGGTGTGAGGGAACAGACCACCTTATATATGAATAAAAACCTTTCGACGTTTATCATGCCTATAGCCTTTATCGTAGCAATTCAACTTCCAGGATGTTTCTGGTGCAATTACACACCCACATGTGCAAAAACACCTGTGCACTTGAAGGTGTTGCTGGTGCAGGCAAAAGACTGGACTCAAAGTAAAGATCCAGAGATTAAGTACCAGATAAATTACATATTTACACATACTTGGCTATTTATCACATATTTACAGAAAAGAAAGTGGCAATAGTGGTATTTTTTAAAAAATAGAGGTGTTGTCGGTGTCATATGGAACTATCTCCCTGACAGAATTTTAGTCAAAAAGAGAAAAAGACACAGAATGTTTCCGTATTAATGTCAAGCGTGTAAAAAGGTGTCCTTGTACTTGTATCGGCTGCCGTCAGAGGGCGCTCCAGGCGCCGGTAGCGATGGCGCTTGGTAACAAGGAGGACGTGGAAAGGAAACCAGTATTCACTAGGCACGCTTTCTGCACTTGGAGTTTTGTACTTCGAGCAAGTATTACTTTTCAAATAACAATATACTGAGTGGCTTGTGTGTGCGCCGGGGGCAGGAGGGAGAGAAAAGAGAGTCACTAGCCCTACGGAACTATGAACCTGCAGCCTCCAGAGAGGCCGGAAGAGCTCTGGGTGCACAGGTGAGACACCTGCTCAGCCGCCCCTTTAGCGGCCCATGATCCCTTGCGCGAGTCGCAATGGCTCTGAGCATGCGTCCATAAAATGGGTCCGGTAACTTAGCAGGCCTGTTAAGCCCTCGCAGGAGGGGAGGTGTGGAAGTGCTCCATCAAACCGGAGCCCCCCGGAACTTGTTTGAAAAGCTCTTGTGGAAACAACTTTTGTGGTTACCTCCTTCAGAAGGCGCCACCAAGGAGGAGAAACAGCTGAGCCGGACCATGATGAGCTACTGGGCTAACTTCGCTCGGACGGGGTAAGTGACCACCCCGCCTCCCCCCCGCACTGGGGGTTTGAGGGTGGACGTCTCACTTGTTTCTGGTCTCCCTTACAGAGACCCTAATGGGAAAGGCCTGCCCTACTGGCCGCATTATGACCACCGTGAGCTCTACCTGCAGCTGGACGTGAACACCAGCGTGGGACAGAGACTCAAGGAGCCCAAGGTTCAGTTCTGGACAGAAACCCTGCCGCTGGTCATAGCCGACTCGGGCGCGGGCCTCGATTCCCTCCCTTCCTTCATCTTCCCTTCTCTGTTCCTGCTCTTCTCTTTCTCTCTGGCTCCGTGAGAAGCTGTCTCAGTGATTTTGATTTTCCTCCACTGCTGCAGTCTCTCCTGCAATCAGTAGCCTCCTGTATTTAGCTGCTTTCTGTGGGCTCTTCGCAGAGTCAGCATCTTCTGCTCGTCATTCACAGACTTGGGCTGATTGCTAGGGACTTCTTTTCAACATCACAGAATGCAGTTGCCTGGGAAGGCTACCAGATTCCATTGGGGGAGGCTGGCCTAGTCATTGCCGTAGTCACAGTCCCTTGCACCAATGAAATAAAATCAGAATGTAAAAGATGTACAGGGGGGGCTGCCTTTGCTTCGGTGCTGAAAATCCTCCCTTCACCCCAGCACTTCAGAGCTGGTGGCATTTGTATCAGAGAAGGAGTCTGTGTGTGTGTTGCCTCGAATATGCATCTTCCCACTGCAGTCCAGGGGCTGCAGCCACAAGCCAAGCACAGCTGTCTGGGTATGACTGCCTGGGCTGGGTTTCTTCTCTAGCTCTGGGGATGTGTGGGCGAGGAGGGTGTGCTGGAGAGCCCTCTTCTCAGCCATGGAAGCCAGGTGTCATCTGCAGTCAGGAAGCCAGAAATCAGATGCCAACAGTAAGGTCAGATCACAGACAGCCAGTGTGCGTTTGTGACCAAGGAGACACTGGGACCCCTGAACTTTCTCTTAGGGGACCAGCCAGCCATGTACACATAATGCAAAGATACTCTTAGTGGGAAGATCTCTGGTAGACTGAGTGTGCAGAGAAGGAAGGATACTAGTCTTCCAGTGAAATGCAGAATTACCCATCACGTTGGCAAATGCCCAGCCAAACAGGGCCAGCCCAGAGTGGGGCCTCTGAGGCTTGAACACTTGCCACACAGCTAAGGCACCTTCCGGTGGTGACCCACAGGGGAGGCTCTGAAGCAGGTCCCAGCAGGCCAGGCCAAAGGAGCAGAATCAGAACACGAGTCATGAAAACAGCTGGCTTGTCGGTCGCCCTGGGTGTTTCTCTCCCACATGTTTCTCCTCCATGGATCTCCTTTCCAGCAGTACCTGAGTGCAGATCATTCTAGAGAAGCAAGAACTCACACTTACGTAGCACACCTGTCTTCCCGTTACCTGGCTTCACCTGGTCACTCAGCTCCACCACCACCACCACCCCCGCTTCCAGTAGCCCATCTGGGGTGACTCAGGAGTCGGGATGTGGAATGTGGGAATGTGATACCTCACAAGTGCTGGGGAGCTTCCCCGCACAGGGAAAGAAGGTGTTTCCCAGTAGGAACGAAACAGACCTGTTGTGAAGTCCACACTCAGTCAGAGCACCAAGGAAATCATCGTGTGCCCATATTGGTTCTCTGCTGCTGGCAAATAATCAGACAGGGAAAACGGAGAAGAAAAAAAACCAAAAGAAGTTTAAGAATGATGCACAGACCTTAAAGACTGTGCATACCAGCACGCCCGAGTAACTCACCTGTGACTTTAGATGTCATCTTCAATAGCTTAGCTAAGATGGGGGGTGGAAGGTGGGGTTGAGGTGAAGAAAGGGGAAGTTCAGCAAGAGTGTTTACTGGGGAAGGCATACAGACTTACTTTCTGCTTCTCCACTGAGAAGAGAGGAGCTTTCAGATAAATGTCAAAAGTAAGTATATCCACCCAGCTTTCAGAACCCCCCCCAAAACAAACCTCTTGCTAAGAAGACTTTAAATTGGGGTACAGATTTTTGCTCTCCTTCAGGTACCTGGTGTACACCAGGCGTATCTCTACAGGGGATATAATGGCAAAACAAGATCTACTCTCCAGGAGCAAATAAACACTCACACAGGTGGTTCTTTCTTGTATAAACTTGTAGTTCACTCTGGAAACATGTCAGAGAACAAAATCCACAGATTTAGAGGTCTGTTTGGCTTTATGACATAATTCGTGATATTGCTAGGAGTTGCACAAAATCAGGTGTTTATAGACAGAAAGAGCGTGGAACATTTGGCAAATGTAGCAAAGGAAAAGATGATTTCAGTAAAGCCACCTTCCCTGGCCAGGGATAGAAAGTGGAGTAGGGGGGCTGCTTAACATGCAGATGACGTCACTGGTGTTGAGGAGGAATCTATTGATAGGCCACTCTTGAGGCGAGGTTGAAACTGACATAGGTGTCAAGTCTGGCTAGAAGCCCAGCAGGAAGGATGTCATCTTAAACCTGTTTTTTTCTGTTTGTTTGCAAAAGTAAGGTGTTCTAAGAAAGCACAAGAAGCCTTAAAAAGGTTCTCTCTGAAGAAATAGCATCTACATTAATTTACATGAATTGACGTTAACCAGGTGATAGGTCAGGAAAATGTTATACATACAATATTCAGGATGCATTTTTGCATTTTATATCCACACTATCCTTATTGTAGTCATATAATCCATACCATAGCCATGTGATTTACCAGCATACACATCGGTGGCATAGATGGTTTCTGAGATGTCAGGATGTAGCTTTGGTCTGGATCAGAGATTTCCAGCTCCTGACCTGGATCTGCCCCTCCCCCACCCCCGCACCCTACCCCCACGTCAAAGTGTACTTTTTAGTTCACACAGTGTCAGTAACATTATGTAATTTGTCTCCAGTTGCTGATAAATTAGAGGAATTGCACATTAAAAGACATTTCCAGCTTCTCCAGGGGAATATAAAGGGGGGGACCTGACACTACACCTGCATTCCCACAAGATAACTGGAACTTCTGACAGCCCATGCAGCACCTTTGTGCACATTAGGACTCATCCTTTCCCCAAATCCTTCTGGGGGCCTTGTCCAGGAGACCGAGATTGTCAAATATCTTTATGATGTGACGTCCTGTGAAGTAGCATGCATGTGCAGTGCACAACCTGCACAACTGTCCTCCGTCACCTGATGGAGTCACCTGTTGGAGCTATCTTTACATAGGCAGGAAATCTCAACTTTCCAAGTCCTCACTATTCCCCTTTGTATTGTGCTGGCCAGTTATGCCCATTTATATTGTCTGGATCCTGATTAAGTTTGGATCCCTGACCTCTCACGTAAGTGATCTGCAGATACGAATTGAGCCACCAAGATCACTCAGTAAGTTAGCAGCAAGTTTGAACCAGGACTGGCCTCTCTTGTGTCCCCCAAGTAGGGCTCTTCTAGTCACAAGGCCTACCTCCCTCAGCATCTGAGCCAAGGTCATTGGGTTGTTTCTGGCTTCATGGTTGTGGAAGAGGGTGGATCTGTATCAAGGGCAACACTATAACTCTAGAAATTCTAGCGAGACGAAGCCACATATGAGAAAGCTGGAAATTCAGTGGCTCTGCAGCTGCAGAAAGCTAATTTCTGCACTGATATTTGGCAAAACTAATAGCTAGAAAATACCACTCAACTCATATTTTAAATATTATATTCAAAACATTCCACATATTATTTATATTCTTGGAAGTCCCAGTATCCTCGAATAAGGCTCCAATTATCGTGGCTTGCAAGAAGGAACACATTCCCAAGTCATCCAGTAGAGGGCGGTGTTCCCTGTCACTCGCCACACTCATTTGTGTGAATTAAAGTTGAAATACAAATGCTACCTGGTAGCCTGTGTTTTAAGTTTAATTCAGGGTGTCCTAACAGGGGATGGGAAGAGGAACTGCTTGGAGGGTTTTCCTGAAACTCCAGTGCCAGACTACAGCCCATCTGAACCAAAGTGGGCTCTTGGGTGGGGCCTGTGATTCTAGATTTTCAGTTTTCAGGTGGCTAATGTACACTGCTAGTAAGAACCACTGAGCATTAACAGTATGGCTTATGTCTTTCCTAAGCTGCTAGCGATGCTTCCAGAAAACCCACCTTCTTATCTCCCTATAGTCTCTAGCCTCCAGCCTCCTTCTGGATATTTACAGACATAATCTGATGAGTGGCCTCAAAAATGAGCATTTTTACTCTTTTTTTAGGTTTAATTCATACCCATTTATTAAACAGGTATGGTGGATAAGGCACAGGTTATATGCTAGACTTTAAATAAATAATCAGACACTGAGTTTAGTCTCAGAAGTGTTCTCATGCAATTGAAATCAGGTGAAAAAAAAAAAGACTTTTTAACTTGAACTTGAAACACCTATGCCTACTTCTCCCTAGGAAGCAGGCTACAAGCAGTTCATTAGCATTTTCACTGTTCACCTACTATTGGTATGCAGACATCAGCTACCAGCTTCTCTCAGCTCTCTCCCCCATTCTCAGACCTAAAAAGAAAAAACTTAAAAACACAGTTTAAACTTTAGACAAGTTTGCCTCAATTTGCTCTCTTCTAAACTTCCATGGGTTCTTTCCACCATCCCCAGCCTTCTCAACCAAAATCCCAAGTCAAAGCAAGACTCTCAGAGTGCAGACTAATTTATATCTAACAAAGTGATTTCCTAATTACTACAAAAGAAACATGTAAGTAAAACTCCTATTACTTTAACATTGTCCAAAACCTTTCTCAACATTTTCCAAAGTCCTGTCCCCAGATTGCCTAAAAATCTCTCAGTCCTGATCATCTCACCAACAGTCAGAGTTCATCTCCAGATGCTCAAAGACATCTTCCTTTGGCTGCTCCTTTGGCGCACTCCTTTGGCTTGCTCCAACTCTGCCATGCCATCTCCTCCTTGTCGTCCTCCTCCAGGTAGTAGAAGAAACTCCATAGTACTGGAACCAGCAAAGTTTACTTTCTTCTCAGGCCTAACTTTTGTACAGCCTCTCCCAGACTCAAGTCGAGCTCAACAAAACAAACTTCAACATGGGAGTTCAAATCTGCAAACTCCTTAACTTCCTTTAATCGCATGCTCCTAGCCTGGGCCCACCAAAGGCTGCAGGCCCCAGGCCTTGGCCACATGATCAAGCTCACATGGCTCACATCTTCATTCCTGCAAAGTCCCTGACCATCCCACAAAATGGCCAATCTGCATTCCAAATCAGAATTCCAATTGAAACTCCATCTCTTTCTTTGTTTCAAACCTCTTTATATATCTTTATTTCCCTCCAAGAGAACTCCTGAGGTTCGAAAGCCTGTCAAGCTGTATCTTAATTCAAATCCTACCCAGCTCTTAGTAACATTAACAATTCTAAAGCAAGCGACAATGGCACCCAGGGGGGTAGGTGCCCCCTTATCAAAATGACTATAGATCGGCTGTTTGGAAATGGTCATTTCATCAAATAGTCACTTATATTTTGCTTTTTGAAATGTGTTTCTTGCATCTGGATTTTCTGGAAAAGGGCTGTGTGTGCCCTTAAAAAAATAGTCTTAGGAAATTTTACAAATTTATTTCCCTTCAAGGTTGTTTCATTTCATCCTCCCTAGCAATGCAGCTATAACTACTTCACCATCACCCCCAAGTTTTCATTTTTTTGAAAGCATAAAATGGTTAATAAAAGCAATCTTAACCACCAATCTCTAAATCAAACCAGTCTTTGCCTGTGCATTTCCTAACGTCCAGCAGAGGGCAGCATTACAATAGGGAAAATACTTCCCTCTGCAAGGTAACTGGGGTGCTGGTGAGGTGGTATTATGGACCTGGGAAGGAAAGGAAAACCCTACAGACTGGTAAATTACAAACCAGTGCTGTGCATCATTGTCTTGTTTCCCTGTAACACTCGTAAAGGGGCAAGAGAACCATCATTTGAGAAGTCTCCCTGGACTGTATTTCCAAGCAGAACAGAGGTTGAGCCGGGACTCCTTTTATAATTTGAGCTTTCCTCCTGAAATCGGGTCAGAGAAAAAGGAAGCTTTCTAACTTAAACTCAAATCAAATCAACTCTGCCTGCTTCTCCCAGGCACTCAAATCAGTTACCTTCTGCAGGTAAATGTCTTCATAGACCACATTTACATTTTCACTGCCTCCTTACTTTTTGTTATGCAAAAGCCAGATACCAACTTCTCTAAGTTCTGTCTCTCCCAGCTGACTGCAGGAAGAAAAAGTTAGAACTGCATTTTAAACCTTACATTAGTTTGCCTCAATTTACCCTTTGCAGCTCCTGCAGTCAAAAGACTTTCAAACTTGTGGTTCCTTTCCACCATCCCTCGCCTTTTCACTAAATTTCAAGCCAGAACAAGACTCTTAGAGTACAAACTAATTTATCACTAAACAAAGTGATTTCCTAATTACTGCAAAAAGAAACAGATTAGGAAAACCCCAATTACTCCAACATTATCCAAAACCTTTCTCAACATTGTCCAAAGTCCTTTTCCAGATTGTCCAAAACCCTCAGTTCTATAGTCCTGTTAAACTCACCACTTGTCCAAACCTTCAGAGTTCATCTACACATGCTCGAAGACATCTTCCTTTGGTGTGCTCCTTTGGCATGCTCCAACTTCTCCATGCTGTCTTCTCCTTGTCCTACTCCAGGTAGTAGGAAGAAACTCCATAGTACAGGAACCAGCAAAGTTCATTTTTTTTCCTAAGGCCTGGCTCTCACATGGCCTCTCCCAGACACAATTAAGTCAAACTCAGCAAGTCAAACTCCAACTCAGAGTTCAAATCTCTACCCCTTTAGCTTCGGCAGGCACATTCAGCTTCTGCTTACTAAGAGCTAAAATTGGTTGAAAAGGAAAAAAGACTTTTTGCCTTGAACTAGAACACCTATGCCTGCTTCTTCCTAGGAAGCAGGCTCCAAGCAATTCATTAGCATTTTCACTGATCACCTACTATTGGTATGCAAAAATCAGCTACCAGCTTCTCTCAGCTTTCTTCCCCTCTCTCAGGCCTAGAAAAGAAAAACTTAAAACACAGTTTATACTTTAAACTAGTTAGCCTCAGTTTACCCTCTTTTAAACTTCCATGGGTTCTTTCCACCATCCCCAGCCTACTCAATCAAAAATCCCAAGTCAAAGCAAGACTATCAGAGTGCAGACTAATTTATTTCTAACAAAGTGATTTCCTAATTACTACAAAAGAAACATGTAAGTAAAACTCAGATTACTTTAACATTGTCCAAAACCTTTCTCAACATTGTCCAAAATCCTTTCCCAGATTGCCTAAAAATCCTCAGCCTCTCAGTTCTGATCATCTCACCAATGTCCAGTCAGTTAGAGTTCATCTCCAGATGCTCAAAGACATCTTCCTTTGGCGTGCTCCTTTGGTGTGCTCCAGCTCCTCCATGCCGTCTTCTCCTTGTCGTCCTCCAGGTAGTAGAAGAAACTTCATGGTATTGGATCCAGCGAAGTTCACCTTCTTTTCAGCGAAGTTCACCTTATTTTCTCCCAGACTCAAGTTAAACTCAACAAAGCAAACTCTAACATGATGGAGTTCAAATCTCCAAATTCCTTAGCTTCCTTTAACAGACACACTCCTAACCTGGGCCAGCCAAAGGCTGCAGGCCCCAGGCCTTGGCCACATGGCCAAGCTCACATGGCTCACATCTTCATCCCACAAAATGGCAGAAACCAAACCTGAATCTCAATCTGAATTCCAATCCAATCCCCATTTTTGTTTCAAATCTCTTTATATATCCTCTCTGTTTTCCTGCCTTCCAGGAACAGCTCCTGAATTATTACATTACAAAGAAAAAACCTGTTTTATTTCTTTCTCCCCCTTGTATCTTTCTGAAAGGAAATTCTAATTAAGGCCATTCTCACATTTTAGCATCCCTTCCTTGAAATCTGCAATCTTAAACAGGAGACAATGACATCCAGGGGGGGTAGTGCCCCCTAATAATTCCCCACTCTAATCTTTAAAAATGTTTATATCTATAAAAATTTAAAAAACTCCAAAACAAACCCATTTCTCAATTCAGCATGCAAAAACAATACATGTACCAGGTAAAACATGCAGTTATGTCAGTAACAGTCAAAGTATACATCAAACTAATATCCATTTTAACACAATGAAACCTGCAGTTACATTAATACCAGTTAAACCATTTATCAAATCACTATCCATTTAATCACAATCAGGCAAAACTTCTGGTACAATTAGGCAAAACTGCAATACACCTAGGCAAAAACACAAGACTACAATACTAGCCAGTATACATATAATTTACAAAAGTGGGCATTTACCAATTATTAAGTATCCAAGAGGGAAAAACCAAGTCATGTAACCTGTGGAACACAAAGGATCCCCAACTTTATTCAGACTGTTGTGGCTGCATAAATCTTTAATCTATACTGAGTAGTTTACTACTTTTTCCTGAACTTCCAAACTCTTGGCAAATCTTGCTTTTTAAATACATACTGGATTTTATCAGGCAAATTTACATTAAACTTGTCACTTTCCTCTTTACCAATTAACCATTTTGGCATAAGCAAGTACTTTATCCTAAACACATAGCCTACATGCACATAGGGCTTTGCACTGCATGCCCACAGAATCCCCACAGAGGCACATTACAAAACCTGTCCATTTCAGATCCATGCCTGCACTTTCCCATAGTAACTTTACCATCTACCTTTTGGCTACTGGCTGTTAAGGTAATTAATGAAAGGGTTTTATTCCCTTGGGCTATTTAATCATAGGATGGCAGCCTTCGCGGTCACCAACTGAAATCAGGTAAAAAGAGAATAAGACTTTGACTAGAACACATCTGCCTGCTTCTCTCTACGAAGCAGGCTACTAGCAGGTCATTAGCATTTACCTTTTAACTTGAACTAGACACACCTATGCCTGCTTCTCTCCCTAGGAAGCAGGCTACAAGCCTTCATTAGCATTTTCACTGTTCACCTCTACCACTGGTATACAAAAATCAGCTACCAGCTTCTCTCAGCTTTCTTTCTTTTTTTTTCTTTTCTTTTTTTTTTTTTTTTGAGACTAGGTCTTGCTATTTTTGCCAATGGAACCGCAGGCTGATGTTGCCCAGGGTACCACGGACTCAAGCAATCCCCAGCCTCAGCTTCCCAGGTAGCTGGGATTACAGGTGCATGCCCTCACACCTAGCTATTTTTTGGGACTAGGTCTCACTGTGTTGCCCTGAGCAGGACACGAACCATGATCCCTAGCCCCAGCCGCTTCATAGGCTGAAGCTTACAGGCACGAGCCACCATGCCCAGCTTTTCTCTCAGCTTTCTTCCCCTCTTTCAGACCTAAAAAGAAAAACTTAGAAACACAGTTTATACTTTAAACTAGTTTGCCTCAATTTGCCATTTTAGATTTTGTGGGTTCTTTCCACCATCCCAACCTTCTCAACCAAAAATCCCAAGTCAAAGCAAGACTATCAGAGTGCAGACTAATTTATTTCTAACAAAGTGATTTCCTAATTACTACAAAAGAAACATGTAAGTAAAACTCAGATTACTTTTACATTGTCCAAAACCTTTCTCAACATTGTCTAAAGTCCTTTCCCAGATTGCCTAAAAATCCTCAGCCTCTCAGTCCTGATCATCTCACCAATGTCCAGTCAGTCAGAGTTCATCTCCAGATGCTCAAAGACATCTTCCTTTGGCGTGCTCCTTTGGTGTGCTCCAGCTCCTCCATGCCATCCTCTTGTCGTCCTCCTCCAGGTAGTAGAAGAAACTTCATGGTGTTGGACCCAGCGAAGTTCACCTTCTTTTCAGGCCCAACTTTTGCACGGCCTCTTCCAGACACAAGTCAAACTCAGCAAAACAAACTCCAACACGGAGCTCAAACCTACAAACTCCCTAATTGCCTTCAGCATACATGCTGCCAGCCTGGGCCCGCCAAAGGCTGCAGGCCCCAGGCCTTGACCACATGGCCAAGCTCACATGGTTCACATCTCCATCCTACAACATGGCCGAAAACAAACCTGAATCTCAATCTGAATTTCCATCTTCCTCCTTCTCTTTGTTTCAAACTTCTTTATATATCCTTTCTGTTTTCCCACCTTCCAGGAACAGCTCCTGAATTATTGCATTACAAAGGAAAAAACCTGTTTTATTTCTTCCTCCCCCTTGTATCTTTCTGAAAGGAAATTCTAATTAAGGCCTTCTCACATTTTAGCATCCCTTCCTTGAAATCTGCAATCTTAAAACATGAGACAATGACATGGGGGGGGTTGTGTCCCCTAACACCTTCACCATCTCATCTCTTTATCTTTCCCAACCCCAGTGCTCCCTGTCTACCTTGGCCTAGAGCACAGGTTATACGTCTCTGCCCAGGACAGACTGGGGGAACGGGCGGAGCCAGTTCAGACTTGCACAAGGGTGCTGCTCCCGTGGCAAATCTCCAAGAGGAACCCCACCAAGAAGGCTCTGCTGAGTCAGTGGTAAGCCCTGCTTCATTGCCCCCCTGGGGTAGGAACAGGGAGAACAAACCTAGCTTGCTGCTCAGCTCTGTCCAAACACAAGGGAATTCCTGGTGAAGGGATTCCTGGGCTCCTCCCATGCCTTGGGGCTCAAGCTGGGACCTGGCAGGCTGAGCAGAGTGTGAGGTGAGCAGAGTGTGTGATCACATGCCACAAGGTGCAGTGGGGGCCCCAGGGCAGGCCTGGGGACTGCATGGTGGTGTCATCGAGATGGCAAAGTGCACCTTGGAGTCAGCTTTTGTGCCTTGATCTGTAAAGCAGGTCTCTCCAGGGGATAGCTGAGGAAAGGCAAATTTACCCATCGCTGTCTGTCTATCCAGTGGTCTATCACCTGTCTGTCTTTCCATCTGTCATGTGTATGTATTTGTTCATCTATCATTCCTCCATCTATCCTCCGTCTGTCTGTCTAGCTTCCCGGTTCCCTTTAGATGAGTACACTTGAAGCTCTGTTTACCTCCTCGACCTTCCACGTTGACAAGAGTCAGAACAGTCAGCATGTGCCCCAGTTAGATCTAAACAGGATTTTAGTGCGCGTGGAGAAGCCTCATTCAAACAGCTGCCCATTCAGCAAGATGTACGTGTTCCTGTTTCTGACACTTCGAGAGTCCTTTGTACTTCATCTAGAACAATTTCATCTGTATCTTGCCTCCTCTGTGTGATAAGCTCTTGAAACTTGGTACAAATGTTTAAGTTTTCTAATTCAATATAATACACATACGAGAAAACATATATGCACATATTATGTTCTGTATTTCATATGATACTATGCTATACTGAAACTGGGTGCCCTTCTCCTCCCAACCCCAGGGTTGTGGCAGTTAACAAAGTTCTCCTCCCCACATTGGGTGTTGGCAGTTAGCCCCTCCCCCCTTAAAGGACATCCACATGCAGGATATGCTGTTGTAACACTCGAAAGGATTGTGGAAGCCAAAGCCCTCCCAACAGGAATGTCAGCGCAGAAAGCAGAATTAATTGATAGCTTTGACCCGAGCCCTGGAACTCTCCAAAGGCAAGAGTCAATGTTTTTACTGACTCACGCTATGCTTTTCTCACTCTGCATGCACTTGGAGCTATCTGGAAAGAGAGGGGACGCCTTAGAACTAGCAACAAGGACATTAAGCATCCACTGGAAATCCTGGCACTGTTGAAAGCAGTGAACCTGCCCTCGGCTGTAGCAGTGATACACTGTCCTGGACATCAGAGAAGCAAATCTGACATTGCGGAAGGCAACAGATCAGCAAACAGTGTTGCTAAGACTGCTGCTCATTTGCCCCTAAAGGGTGCACTCATCCCTCTCATGGACTTGTCACAGTACACCCCGACATACGACATACAGCGAGCAAGATGAGCAGAGGGCCTGTGAATGGGGATTTGACACCTTTGAACTCAGCTCAACTTGGAGAATGAACTCTCAAGGTATGATTCTGCTCCCAGAGGCACTGGGCTACCCAGTATTAAAACATTTACATGAAGGATCCCATTACGGGAGAGATGCATGGCTGCACTCCATATGCCCATATTTGAAGGGTCCCAATTTGCACCATGCTGCTCGACAGGTTACTCAAGCTTGTCAAATACGTGCCAGGAACAATCCTAAGACTGACTTCCATCCAGAAGCTACTAGAGTACAATACCGGGGCAAGTACCCTTTGAGGACTGGCAAGTTGACAGATGCCCAGGACGACTGGTAACTATAAGTATCTACTAGTTTTTGTAGCCACCTTCTCAGGATGGGTGGAAGCATTTCCTACTAGAACTGAAAAGGCTTCAGACGTTGCTAAACTATTGTTAAAAGAAATAATTCCTCGTTTTGGACTGCCGAACTCTATCCAGAGTGATAATGGACCTGCATTTGTCTCTGAGGGCAACCAAAAGAGAACTAGTGCTTTGCAGATAAGCTAGAGACTGCATGCTGCCTGGAGACCACAATCTTCTGGCCAAACAGAGAAAGTGAACCACACATTGAAAAAGACCTTGGCAAACTGTGCCAAGAGACACATTTGTCATGGGACCAGGTACTATCCATTGCTCTTCTTCGGATCAGAGTGGCACCTAGGAAGAGGCTGCAGCTGAGTCTTTTCGAAATTGTTTTTGGGAGACCTTTCCAAGCGACACCAGACATTGAGCAGGAGTGCAGGATCAAACAATATGTGAAACATATTCAGGAGATTCTGGCAATCACACATAACTCTGCACTCTCTAGAACTGCCTGACCCCCAGATGAACCATTACACCCATTTAGAGTTGGTGACCAGGTTTTACTCAAGACCTGGCAGATTGGAGATGCCCAAACTCAGTTGTGTGAAAAGTGGTCAAGTCCATATGATGTATTGTTAACCACACACACACACACACACACACACACACACACACACACACATCTCTTTAAAGCTTGCAGATATAAAACCTTGGATACATTATTCAAGAGTAAAAAAAAGGTGGCAGAAAATGATACTGTAGAAACAGTTATACATTGGTCTTGTGAACCTGTTAATGACTTAAAGTATTTATTTAAAAAAGAAAAAAGGAAAAGATAACTATAATCCTTTCTCTTAATGTATGTGGCCAATGTACAGTTTTATTGCGATTTGTGTTGTTTTCCCTTTTGGATACTTGCTATTATTGAAAACTTGTTTGAAGAGGTTATAACTTGCTGATAGTGTATTTGGATGTTTTGCCTGATTGTATTGTATAATGGATATATGCTTGATAACTGCTGTAACTGAAATTGGTGTAATGACATTTTTAACATGTTTAACTAATTGTTGGATACTTGAAACTTGGATACTAATTGTTGAATACTTGAAGCTTGGATACTTATTAATTGTTGCATACTTTGAAAATGCCATAACCTGATATTGTATTTGAATGCTTTGCGTGATTGTATTGTTATATGTTTTGATAATTATTGTAGCTGATATTAAATGCAATGACACGTTTGAAAAAATGCTGTTATATGTGGAGATTATGAAGGTATAGGATTATTTTGGACCAACATAGATATGTTGGGTTTAAAAACAAAGATGGGGGAATGAAACTGGGTGCCCCGCCCCCATCCTTGGGTTGTGGCAGTCGGCCCCACCCCCTGCCCCTCCCCCTAGCACTTAGACCCTTGAGTAGTGGCAGTTGGCCCTGCCCCTGCCACACCCCTTGGGGGGCGTGGCAGTGAAGTGGCAGTTAAAAACTGGGGGACAAAGCAGCTGAGGGGGGATTTGCAGGAGGAAAGGAGAGAGGAGTTGGAGACCAATCTTAGAGCCCAGAGATTTTGGCACCTGGAGAAGGTCTCAGGAGCAGAGCCTTCGGGGCACTTCCAGCATCAGGCCCTGAAGGGAGAAGCCGCCCTGTCAGGGTGGAGGAGAGGAGACCCAGAGGAAGTGCTGAGCCAACCAGCAACCCGGAGAGACCCTCGAGTGCCTACCCCTGAGGTCTGGAGGGCAAAGGGGCATCGTTGGACTGTGGTTAGGGCTGTTGGGCTAAAGGGTGACTGGAATAAGATAACTGGCCACTTGTGGCCTTAAAAAGAATCTTTTCATTTCCTGGCTAACTTTCCTTGTTAATAGCTTTCTTGGTTAACTTTCCTTGACAGTAAAGTCCCTTGTTAAACTGCATTTTGAGTGGCAACTGCTACATGCGTGAAAGGGACCTGTGGCTTGTGGGTTGGAGGGCTTTTGTCCCGCCCCCTCCTTCTTTTGAGACCCAATTTCCCATCCATTCATCCATCCGTCCGTCCTTCCATCCATCCATCCATATCCATCCATTCATCATCCATCCATCCATCCATCCATCCATCCATCCATCCATCCATCCATCCATCCATCATCCATTCATCCTCCATCCATCCACCATCCATCCACCTACCCACATCTATCTGTGTATGTATGTATATGTGTGTTTGTATGTATGAATGTATGCCTGTATGTATGTATGTATCTACCTGCCTTACATCATTGTCTGCCCCAGGGTTCTCCCACCACCTTGTCAGCCATAACTATCATCTTAGTCTTTTGTGTCCATCCCACTCTCTATTTCCCCCCTCTTGCTCTGTGCTTCAGTTCTGCTGTTAATTTAAATTTATTCTTGTTCATTTGTTTGTTTTCTCCGTAGCCCAAATATAAGCGAGTCCATCCAGCATTTCTCTTTTTCTTTCTGGTTAATTTCTGCTAGCATGATTTAGCTCTATCATGGTGCTGCGAATGACATGTTTTTTGATTAATGAGATATTCCATTGTGTACATGTACCACAGCTTTCTGGAGCGTTCGTCTCTCTTGGGGCATTTGGGTTGCTTCCATATCCTGGCTACTGTGAACAGCGCTGCAGTAAACATCTAGGTACAGGTGCCTTTTTGGACGGGAGTTTTTGTAACCTTTGGGTAGATCCCTAGAAGTGGGATTGCTGGATCGAGTGGTAGCTCCACTTTCAGTAGTTTCTGGGTCCTTCATACAGCTTCCCATAGCCACTGAACCAGTTTCCTTTCTCTCCACATCCTCACCAGCACTTGTTGCTGCCCGGTTTTTTAATAGGGGCCATTCTTACCGGGGGTGAGATGGTCTCCCGGTGTGGTTTTGATTTGCATTTCCCCGATTATTAGTGATGCTGAACGTTTTTCATGTGCCTGTTGGCCATCTGTGTTTCCTCTTTGGACAAGTGTCTCTTTAGGCAGCTCTTGTCCTTCTCTGGAAGCAGCTGGAGCCTAGCCGGGTGGGCACTGGCTGGTGCAGCAGGAAGGGGGAGGTAGTCCCGGCCCTGTCTGTGCTGACGTCGGGGCTGTGCTGAGCGGCAGAGGCCCGCGGGGAAGGCCGCCTTAGTAGGCTGCAAGCAGAGTGCCTCACGTAGACTGAGCAAGACTCCGGCTGCCTGTCAGGCTGGCGAGGATTTTGGCTGCTGCTATTTTAGTGGCTGTGTCAGGAGCTGACAGGCAAGAGTGCAGGAAAACAGGAAGCGTCACCACTGACAATGGACATGAACCAGCACAGGGTTTTGGGGGGGGGCAACTTGACAAAAGCTCTCCACCTCCAAGGAGCATCGCTGCTGCCCTTGTGGTTTCTGGCCAGGGAGGGCTCTGAGTGAGCAGAGATGCGCTCTCAGCGGGGCAGCTCAGTCAGGGATGGTGACACGGTGTGAACAACCCATAGACAACAGAGGAAGCCGCCTTCCACAAGACGCTGGGCAGTGCCAGGCACTAGAAACGCATGACACTGTTCTCAATGCTCATCTTAAAAAAGCAGCTGCTGCTGCCTATGAAAGGGCCAGACGCTACATTTACCTCAACCCCCTCCCCAAATTCTCCTGAAAGGAGACAGAAGTCTCAAAGGCAAAGCCCCACCGACAAGCAGGCTAAAGGGGTGATGGCAGCAGCATTCTAGAAGCCGAGGGCGCATTCTAGAAGCCAAGGGTGCATTCTAGAAGCCTTTCTGTGCAGGGACAGTGACAGTCAGTGTCGAGGATGGAGGGACACTACACACAGTTCAAAGTGGAAGCTGGAGAAGACTCTCTGGATTTAGGGGATCCCTTTGCAAAGCAGGGGCAAGGCAGGTCTCCCTGTTTAAGCACTGGGGCACATAACCCTCTCCTTCCAGATCCACGCAGGCCCATCTGTTCCCCTCTGCCAAAGGAGAACGGTCAGGTGACTGGTCACTGAGCACTGAGGAGCAGCTGCAGGACCTTGGTGGCACCCACAGGTGACTTCTGTCCAGCGATAAAAGCAAGATGCTCCCTCAAGTTCAAGGGAATGGTGGGTGGCACCACACCACAACCCTGCCTGGGTGACAGGTGCAGGGCGAGCCTGCCCCTGGGCATGTTGCTAGCGGACCATCAGGCACCGCTCTTCCCGCGGAGCAGAGGCGGTTCTGGAAACCAGCGGCTACATCGGTGAACAGTAAACAGTGAAAGGTGGCAAGGAGATGGGAGCAAGAATAAAGGTGGATCAAAACAAGCTAACAACCAAATTCAAGTACACAACTGGGGAGGGCAAGACAGGGTGCGAACGGTCAGGGAGGGGGGTGAACTCGGAGCTCACAAAGATGTGAAATTTATATATAAGTACATTATTTAATATCAGAAAAAGAGAATAAAGGCGCAGCCCATCGGAAACCTGGGCACCGGCAGCATGGAGCGGTGGAGCCTCTGCATCTGCTGTCAGGAGGACGCATTGCTGTGACCCCTCTTTGGGGGACTCTTTGGAGCGTGTCTGCAGCTGCTGCAGGCAACCCCGGAACCCAGCAAAGCCACGTCAGTGAGGACTCAAGGGAAATGCACAGGAGAAACGTCCCTGGAAGGCACATTCCAGAACATACATGGCCACGCTGTTCACACAGGACCTGAAGCTGCAAACCACCCAAACAGCTGCGGGGACTGATCAGGGCACGTTCACAAAAACCGCAGTTGTCCCTCAGAGAAAGGAAGAGACTACAACCACCTCCTCCGTGGGTGAAGCCAGGGTCACAGTGTCGAGACTGAGAGAACACATTCTGCTCACCTGAGGGGTGAAGCCGGGAAAAGGCAGGATATGCTGCCAGCAGCAGGGGTGGGGTAACTGGGGTGGGTGCTGGGGCAGGGAGGGGGGTGGTGAGCAGGGTCTGAGCCTGAGCTCAGGATGGCGCCTGGGATGCGGGTCATATTCTGTCTTAATCTGAGTGCTGGTTACACAGGGATGATCCGTTAGTGGGAACTCATCAATACAGTATTGAAATCGGGTCTCGAAAGAAGGAGGGGGCGGGACAAAAGCCCTCCAACCCACAAGCCACAGGTCCCTTTCACGCACGTAGCAGTTGCCACTCAAAATGTAGTTTAACAAGGGACTTTACTGTCAAGGAAAGTTAACCAAGAAAGCTATTAACAAGGAAAGTTAGCCAGGAAATGAAAAGATTCTTTTTAAGGCCACAAGTGGCCAGTTATCTTATTCCAGTCACCCTTTAGCCCAACAGCCCTAACCACAATCCAACGATGCCCCTTTGCCCTCCAGACCTCAGGGGTAGGCACTCGAGGGTCTCTCCGGGTTGCTGGTTGGCTCAGCACTTCCTCTGGGTCTCCTCTCCTCCACCCTGACAGGGCGGCTTCTCCCTTCAGGGCCTGATGCTGGAAGTGCCCCGAAGGCTCTGCTCCTGAGACCTTCTCCAGGTGCCAAAATCTCTGGGCTCTAAGATTGGTCTCCAACTCCTCTCTCCTTTCCTCCTGCAAATCCCCCCTCAGCTGCTTTGTCCCCCAGTTTTTAACTGCCACTTCACTGCCACGCCCCCCAAGGGGTGTGGCAGGGGCAGGGCCAACTGCCACTACTCAAGGGTCTAAGTGCTAGGGGGAGGGGCAGGGGGTGGGGCCGACTGCCACAACCCAAGGATGGGGGCGGGGCACCCAGTTTCATTCCCCCATCTTTGTTTTTAAACCCAACATATCTATGTTGGTCCAAAATAATCCTATACCTTCATAATCTCCACATATAACAGCATTTTTTCAAACGTGTCATTGCATTTAATATCAGCTACAATAATTATCAAAACATATAACAATACAATCACGCAAAGCATTCAAATACAATATCAGGTTATGGCATTTTCAAAGTATGCAACAATTAATAAGTATCCAAGCTTCAAGTATTCAACAATTAGTATCCAAGTTTCAAGTATCCAACAATTAGTTAAACATGTTAAAAATGTCATTACACCAATTTCAGTTACAGCAGTTATCAAGCATATATCCATTATACAATACAATCAGGCAAAACATCCAAATACACTATCAGCAAGTTATAACCTCTTCAAACAAGTTTTCAATAATAGCAAGTATCCAAAAGGGAAAACAACACAAATCGCAATAAAACTGTACATTGGCCACATACATTAAGAGAAAGGATTATAGTTATCTTTTCCTTTTTTCTTTTTTAAATAAATACTTTAAGTCATTAACAGGTTCACAAGACCAATGTATAACTGTTTCTACAGTATCATTTTCTGCCACCTTTTTTTTACTCTTGAATAATGTATCCAAGGTTTTATATCTGCAAGCTTTAAAGAGATGTGTGTGTGTGTGTGTGTGTGTGTGTGTGTGTGTGTGTGTGGTTAACAATACATCATATGGACTTGACCACTTTTCACACAACTGAGTTTGGGCATCTCCAATCTGCCAGGTCTTGAGTAAAACCTGGTCACCAACTCTAAATGGGTGTAATGGTTCATCTGGGGGTCAGGCAGTTCTAGAGAGTGCAGAGTTATGTGTGATTGCCAGAATCTCCTGAATATGTTTCACATATTGTTTGATCCTGCACTCCTGCTCAATGTCTGGTGTCGCTTGGAAAGGTCTCCCAAAAACAATTTCGAAAAGACTCAGCTGCAGCCTCTTCCTAGGTGCCACTCTGATCCGAAGAAGAGCAATGGATAGTACCTGGTCCCATGACAAATGTGTCTCTTGGCACAGTTTGCCAAGGTCTTTTTCAATGTGTGGTTCACTTTCTCTGTTTGGCCAGAAGATTGTGGTCTCCAGGCAGCATGCAGTCTCTAGCTTATCTGCAAAGCACTAGTTCTCTTTTGGTTGCCCTCAGAGACAAATGCAGGTCCATTATCACTCTGGATAGAGTTCGGCAGTCCAAAACGAGGAATTATTTCTTTTAACAATAGTTTAGCAACGTCTGAAGCCTTTTCAGTTCTAGTAGGAAATGCTTCCACCCATCCTGAGAAGGTGGCTACAAAAACTAGTAGATACTTATAGTTACCAGTCGTCCTGGGCATCTGTCAACTTGCCAGTCCTCAAAGGGTACTTGCCCCGGTATTGTACTCTAGTAGCTTCTGGATGGAAGTCAGTCTTAGGATTGTTCCTGGCACGTATTTGACAAGCTTGAGTAACCTGTCGAGCAGCATGGTGCAAATTGGGACCCTTCAAATATGGGCATATGGAGTGCAGCCATGCATCTCTCCCGTAATGGGATCCTTCATGTAAATGTTTTAATACTGGGTAGCCCAGTGCCTCTGGGAGCAGAATCATACCTTGAGAGTTCATTCTCCAAGTTGAGCTGAGTTCAAAGGTGTCAAATCCCCATTCACAGGCCCTCTGCTCATCTTGCTCGCTGTATGTCGTATGTCGGGGTGTACTGTGACAAGTCCATGAGAGGGATGAGTGCACCCTTTAGGGGCAAATGAGCAGCAGTCTTAGCAACACTGTTTGCTGATCTGTTGCCTTCCGCAATGTCAGATTTGCTTCTCTGATGTCCAGGACAGTGTATCACTGCTACAGCCGAGGGCAGGTTCACTGCTTTCAACAGTGCCAGGATTTCCAGTGGATGCTTAATGTCCTTGTTGCTAGTTCTAAGGCGTCCCCTCTCTTTCCAGATAGCTCCAAGTGCATGCAGAGTGAGAAAAGCATAGCGTGAGTCAGTAAAAACATTGACTCTTGCCTTTGGAGAGTTCCAGGGCTCGGGTCAAAGCTATCAATTAATTCTGCTTTCTGCGCTGACATTCCTGTTGGGAGGGCTTTGGCTTCCACAATCCTTTCGAGTGTTACAACAGCATATCCTGCATGTGGATGTCCTTTAAGGGGGGAGGGGCTAACTGCCAACACCCAATGTGGGGAGGAGAACTTTGTTAACTGCCACAACCCTGGGGTTGGGAGGAGAAGGGCACCCAGTTTCAGTATAGCATAGTATCATATGAAATACAGAACATAATATGTGCATATATGTTTTCTCGTATGTGTATTATATTGAATTAGAAAACTTAAACATTTGTACCAAGTTTCAAGAGCTTATCACACAGAGGAGGCAAGATACAGATGAAATTGTTCTAGATGAAGTACAAAGGACTCTCGAAGTGTCAGAAACAGGAACACGTACATCTTGCTGAATGGGCAGCTGTTTGAATGAGGCTTCTCCACGCGCACTAAAATCCTGTTTAGATCTAACTGGGGCACATGCTGACTGTTCTGACTCTTGTCAACGTGGAAGGTCGAGGAGGTAAACAGAGCTTCAAGTGTACTCATCTAAAGGGAACCGGGAAGCTAGACAGACAGACGGAGGATAGATGGAGGAATGATAGATGAACAAATACATACACATGACAGATGGAAAGACAGACAGGTGATAGACCACTGGATAGACAGACAGCGATGGGTAAATTTGCCTTTCCTCAGCTATCCCCTGGAGAGACCTGCTTTACAGATCAAGGCACAAAAGCTGACTCCAAGGTGCACTTTGCCATCTCGATGACACCACCATGCAGTCCCCAGGCCTGCCCTGGGGCCCCCACTGCACCTTGTGGCATGTGATCACACACTCTGCTCACCTCACACTCTGCTCAGCCTGCCAGGTCCCAGCTTGAGCCCCAAGGCATGGGAGGAGCCCAGGAATCCCTTCACCAGGAATTCCCTTGTGTTTGGACAGAGCTGAGCAGCAAGCTAGGTTTGTTCTCCCTGTTCCTACCCCAGGGGGGCAATGAAGCAGGGCTTACCACTGACTCAGCAGAGCCTTCTTGGTGGGGTTCCTCTTGGAGATTTGCCACGGGAGCAGCACCCTTGTGCAAGTCTGAACTGGCTCCGCCCGTTCCCCCAGTCTGTCCTGGGCAGAGACGTATAACCTGTGCTCTAGGCCAAGGTAGACAGGGAGCACTGGGGTTGGGAAAGATAAAGAGATGAGATGGTGAAGGTGTTAGGGGACACAACCCCCCCCATGTCATTGTCTCATGTTTTAAGATTGCAGATTTCAAGGAAGGGATGCTAAAATGTGAGAAGGCCTTAATTAGAATTTCCTTTCAGAAAGATACAAGGGGGAGGAAGAAATAAAACAGGTTTTTTCCTTTGTAATGCAATAATTCAGGAGCTGTTCCTGGAAGGTGGGAAAACAGAAAGGATATATAAAGAAGTTTGAAACAAAGAGAAGGAGGAAGATGGAAATTCAGATTGAGATTCAGGTTTGTTTTCGGCCATGTTGTAGGATGGAGATGTGAACCATGTGAGCTTGGCCATGTGGTCAAGGCCTGGGGCCTGCAGCCTTTGGCGGGCCCAGGCTGGCAGCATGTATGCTGAAGGCAATTAGGGAGTTTGTAGGTTTGAGCTCCGTGTTGGAGTTTGTTTTGCTGAGTTTGACTTGTGTCTGGAAGAGGCCGTGCAAAAGTTGGGCCTGAAAAGAAGGTGAACTTCGCTGGGTCCAACACCATGAAGTTTCTTCTACTACCTGGAGGAGGACGACAAGAGGATGGCATGGAGGAGCTGGAGCACACCAAAGGAGCACGCCAAAGGAAGATGTCTTTGAGCATCTGGAGATGAACTCTGACTGACTGGACATTGGTGAGATGATCAGGACTGAGAGGCTGAGGATTTTTAGGCAATCTGGGAAAGGACTTTAGACAATGTTGAGAAAGGTTTTGGACAATGTAAAAGTAATCTGAGTTTTACTTACATGTTTCTTTTGTAGTAATTAGGAAATCACTTTGTTAGAAATAAATTAGTCTGCACTCTGATAGTCTTGCTTTGACTTGGGATTTTTGGTTGAGAAGGTTGGGATGGTGGAAAGAACCCACAAAATCTAAAATGGCAAATTGAGGCAAACTAGTTTAAAGTATAAACTGTGTTTCTAAGTTTTTCTTTTTAGGTCTGAAAGAGGGGAAGAAAGCTGAGAGAAAAGCTGGGCATGGTGGCTCGTGCCTGTAAGCTTCAGCCTATGAAGCGGCTGGGGCTAGGGATCATGGTTCGTGTCCTGCTCAGGGCAACACAGTGAGACCTAGTCCCAAAAAATAGCTAGGTATGAGGGCATGCACCTGTAATCCCAGCTACCTGGGAAGCTGAGGCTGGGGATTGCTTGAGTCCGTGGTACCCTGGGCAACATCAGCCTGCGGTTCCATTGGCAAAAATAGCAAGACCTAGTCTCAAAAAAAAAAAAAAAAGAAAAGAAAAAAAAAGAAAGAAAGCTGAGAGAAGCTGGTAGCTGATTTTTGTATACCAGTGGTAGAGGTGAACAGTGAAAATGCTAATGAAGGCTTGTAGCCTGCTTCCTAGGGAGAGAAGCAGGCATAGGTGTGTCTAGTTCAAGTTAAAAGGTAAATGCTAATGACCTGCTAGTAGCCTGCTTCGTAGAGAGAAGCAGGCAGATGTGTTCTAGTCAAAGTCTTATTCTCTTTTTACCTGATTTCAGTTGGTGACCGCGAAGGCTGCCATCCTATGATTAAATAGCCCAAGGGAATAAAACCCTTTCATTAATTACCTTAACAGCCAGTAGCCAAAAGGTAGATGGTAAAGTTACTATGGGAAAGTGCAGGCATGAATCTGAAATGGACAGGTTTTGTAATGTGCCTCTGTGGGGATTCTGTGGGCATGCAGTGCAAAGCCCTATGTGCATGTAGGCTATGTGTTTAGGATAAAGTACTTGCTTATGCCAAAATGGTTAATTGGTAAAGAGGAAAGTGACAAGTTTAATGTAAATTTGCCTGATAAAATCCAGTATGTATTTAAAAAGCAAGATTTGCCAAGAGTTTGGAAGTTCAGGAAAAAGTAGTAAACTACTCAGTATAGATTAAAGATTTATGCAGCCACAACAGTCTGAATAAAGTTGGGGATCCTTTGTGTTCCACAGGTTACATGACTTGGTTTTTCCCTCTTGGATACTTAATAATTGGTAAATGCCCACTTTTGTAAATTATATGTATACTGGCTAGTATTGTAGTCTTGTGTTTTTGCCTAGGTGTATTGCAGTTTTGCCTAATTGTACCAGAAGTTTTGCCTGATTGTGATTAAATGGATAGTGATTTGATAAATGGTTTAACTGGTATTAATGTAACTGCAGGTTTCATTGTGTTAAAATGGATATTAGTTTGATGTATACTTTGACTGTTACTGACATAACTGCATGTTTTACCTGGTACATGTATTGTTTTTGCATGCTGAATTGAGAAATGGGTTTGTTTTGGAGTTTTTTAAATTTTTATAGATATAAACATTTTTAAAGATTAGAGTGGGGAATTATTAGGGGGCACTACCCCCCCTGGATGTCATTGTCTCCTGTTTAAGATTGCAGATTTCAAGGAAGGGATGCTAAAATGTGAGAATGGCCTTAATTAGAATTTCCTTTCAGAAAGATACAAGGGGGAGAAAGAAATAAAACAGGTTTTTTCTTTGTAATGTAATAATTCAGGAGCTGTTCCTGGAAGGCAGGAAAACAGAGAGGATATATAAAGAGATTTGAAACAAAAATGGGGATTGGATTGGAATTCAGATTGAGATTCAGGTTTGGTTTCTGCCATTTTGTGGGATGAAGATGTGAGCCATGTGAGCTTGGCCATGTGGCCAAGGCCTGGGGCCTGCAGCCTTTGGCTGGCCCAGGTTAGGAGTGTGTCTGTTAAAGGAAGCTAAGGAATTTGGAGATTTGAACTCCATCATGTTAGAGTTTGCTTTGTTGAGTTTAACTTGAGTCTGGGAGAAAATAAGGTGAACTTCGCTGAAAAGAAGGTGAACTTCGCTGGATCCAATACCATGAAGTTTCTTCTACTACCTGGAGGACGACAAGGAGAAGACGGCATGGAGGAGCTGGAGCACACCAAAGGAGCACGCCAAAGGAAGATGTCTTTGAGCATCTGGAGATGAACTCTAACTGACTGGACATTGGTGAGATGATCAGAACTGAGAGGCTGAGGATTTTTAGGCAATCTGGGAAAGGATTTTGGACAATGTTGAGAAAGGTTTTGGACAATGTTAAAGTAATCTGAGTTTTACTTACATGTTTCTTTTGTAGTAATTAGGAAATCACTTTGTTAGAAATAAATTAGTCTGCACTCTGATAGTCTTGCTTTGACTTGGGATTTTTGATTGAGTAGGCTGGGGATGGTGGAAAGAACCCATGGAAGTTTAAAAGAGGGTAAACTGAGGCTAACTAGTTTAAAGTATAAACTGTGTTTTAAGTTTTTCTTTTCTAGGCCTGAGAGAGGGGAAGAAAGCTGAGAGAAGCTGGTAGCTGATTTTTGCATACCAATAGTAGGTGATCAGTGAAAATGCTAATGAATTGCTTGGAGCCTGCTTCCTAGGAAGAAGCAGGCATAGGTGTTCTAGTTCAAGGCAAAAAGTCTTTTTTCCTTTTCAACCAATTTTAGCTCTTAGTAAGCAGAAGCTGAATGTGCCTGCCGAAGCTAAAGGGGTAGAGATTTGAACTCTGAGTTGGAGTTTGACTTGCTGAGTTTGACTTAATTGTGTCTGGGAGAGGCCATGTGAGAGCCAGGCCTTAGGAAAAAAAATGAACTTTGCTGGTTCCTGTACTATGGAGTTTCTTCCTACTACCTGGAGTAGGACAAGGAGAAGACAGCATGGAGAAGTTGGAGCATGCCAAAGGAGCACACCAAAGGAAGATGTCTTCGAGCATGTGTAGATGAACTCTGAAGGTTTGGACAAGTGGTGAGTTTAACAGGACTATAGAACTGAGGGTTTTGGACAATCTGGAAAAGGACTTTGGACAATGTTGAGAAAGGTTTTGGATAATGTTGGAGTAATTGGGGTTTTCCTAATCTGTTTCTTTTTGCAGTAATTAGGAAATCACTTTGTTTAGTGATAAATTAGTTTGTACTCTAAGAGTCTTGTTCTGGCTTGAAATTTAGTGAAAAGGCGAGGGATGGTGGAAAGGAACCACAAGTTTGAAAGTCTTTTGACTGCAGGAGCTGCAAAGGGTAAATTGAGGCAAACTAATGTAAGGTTTAAAATGCAGTTCTAACTTTTTCTTCCTGCAGTCAGCTGGGAGAGACAGAACTTAGAGAAGTTGGTATCTGGCTTTTGCATAACAAAAAGTAAGGAGGCAGTGAAAATGTAAATGTGGTCTATGAAGACATTTACCTGCAGAAGGTAACTGATTTGAGTGCCTGGGAGAAGCAGGCAGAGTTGATTTGATTTGAGTTTAAGTTAGAAAGCTTCCTTTTTCTCTGACCCGATTTCAGGAGGAAAGCTCAAATTATAAAAGGAGTCCCGGCTCAACCTCTGTTCTGCTTGGAAATACAGTCCAGGGAGACTTCTCAAATGATGGTTCTCTTGCCCCTTTACGAGTGTTACAGGGAAACAAGACAATGATGCACAGCACTGGTTTGTAATTTACCAGTCTGTAGGGTTTTCCTTTCCTTCCCAGGTCCATAATACCACCTCACCAGCACCCCAGTTACCTTGCAGAGGGAAGTATTTTCCCTATTGTAATGCTGCCCTCTGCTGGACGTTAGGAAATGCACAGGCAAAGACTGGTTTGATTTAGAGATTGGTGGTTAAGATTGCTTTTATTAACCATTTTATGCTTTCAAAAAAATGAAAACTTGGGGGTGATGGTGAAGTAGTTATAGCTGCATTGCTAGGGAGGATGAAATGAAACAACCTTGAAGGGAAATAAATTTGTAAAATTTCCTAAGACTATTTTTTTAAGGGCACACACAGCCCTTTTCCAGAAAATCCAGATGCAAGAAACACATTTCAAAAAGCAAAATATAAGTGACTATTTGATGAAATGACCATTTCCAAACAGCCGATCTATAGTCATTTTGATAAGGGGGCACCTACCCCCCTGGGTGCCATTGTCGCTTGCTTTAGAATTGTTAATGTTACTAAGAGCTGGGTAGGATTTGAATTAAGATACAGCTTGACAGGCTTTCGAACCTCAGGAGTTCTCTTGGAGGGAAATAAAGATATATAAAGAGGTTTGAAACAAAGAAAGAGATGGAGTTTCAATTGGAATTCTGATTTGGAATGCAGATTGGCCATTTTGTGGGATGGTCAGGGACTTTGCAGGAATGAAGATGTGAGCCATGTGAGCTTGATCATGTGGCCAAGGCCTGGGGCCTGCAGCCTTTGGTGGGCCCAGGCTAGGAGCATGCGATTAAAGGAAGTTAAGGAGTTTGCAGATTTGAACTCCCATGTTGAAGTTTGTTTTGTTGAGCTCGACTTGAGTCTGGGAGAGGCTGTACAAAAGTTAGGCCTGAGAAGAAAGTAAACTTTGCTGGTTCCAGTACTATGGAGTTTCTTCTACTACCTGGAGGAGGACGACAAGGAGGAGATGGCATGGCAGAGTTGGAGCAAGCCAAAGGAGTGCGCCAAAGGAGCAGCCAAAGGAAGATGTCTTTGAGCATCTGGAGATGAACTCTGACTGTTGGTGAGATGATCAGGACTGAGAGATTTTTAGGCAATCTGGGGACAGGACTTTGGAAAATGTTGAGAAAGGTTTTGGACAATGTTAAAGTAATAGGAGTTTTACTTACATGTTTCTTTTGTAGTAATTAGGAAATCACTTTGTTAGATATAAATTAGTCTGCACTCTGAGAGTCTTGCTTTGACTTGGGATTTTGGTTGAGAAGGCTGGGGATGGTGGAAAGAACCCATGGAAGTTTAGAAGAGAGCAAATTGAGGCAAACTTGTCTAAAGTTTAAACTGTGTTTTTAAGTTTTTTCTTTTTAGGTCTGAGAATGGGGGAGAGAGCTGAGAGAAGCTGGTAGCTGATGTCTGCATACCAATAGTAGGTGAACAGTGAAAATGCTAATGAACTGCTTGTAGCCTGCTTCCTAGGGAGAAGTAGGCATAGGTGTTTCAAGTTCAAGTTAAAAAGTCTTTTTTTTTTTCACCTGATTTCAATTGCATGAGAACACTTCTGAGACTAAACTCAGTGTCTGATTATTTATTTAAAGCCTAGCATATAACCTGTGCCTTATCCACCATACCTGTTTAATAAATGGGTATGAATTAAACCTAAAAAAAGAGTAAAAATGCTCATTTTTGAGGCCACTCATCAGATTATGTCTGTAAATATCCAGAAGGAGGCTGGAGGCTAGAGACTATAGGGAGATAAGAAGGTGGGTTTTCTGGAAGCATCGCTAGCAGCTTAGGAAAGACATAAGCCATACTGTTAATGCTCAGTGGTTCTTACTAGCAGTGTACATTAGCCACCTGAAAACTGAAAATCTAGAATCACAGGCCCCACCCAAGAGCCCACTTTGGTTCAGATGGGCTGTAGTCTGGCACTGGAGTTTCAGGAAAACCCTCCAAGCAGTTCCTCTTCCCATCCCCTGTTAGGACACCCTGAATTAAACTTAAAACACAGGCTACCAGGTAGCATTTGTATTTCAACTTTAATTCACACAAATGAGTGTGGCGAGTGACAGGGAACACCGCCCTCTACTGGATGACTTGGGAATGTGTTCCTTCTTGCAAGCCACGATAATTGGAGCCTTATTCGAGGATACTGGGACTTCCAAGAATATAAATAATATGTGGAATGTTTTGAATATAATATTTAAAATATGAGTTGAGTGGTATTTTCTAGCTATTAGTTTTGCCAAATATCAGTGCAGAAATTAGCTTTCTGCAGCTGCAGAGCCACTGAATTTCCAGCTTTCTCATATGTGGCTTCGTCTCGCTAGAATTTCTAGAGTTATAGTGTTGCCCTTGATACAGATCCACCCTCTTCCACAACCATGAAGCCAGAAACAACCCAATGACCTTGGCTCAGATGCTGAGGGAGGTAGGCCTTGTGACTAGAAGAGCCCTACTTGGGGGACACAAGAGAGGCCAGTCCTGGTTCAAACTTGCTGCTAACTTACTGAGTGATCTTGGTGGCTCAATTCGTATCTGCAGATCACTTACGTGAGAGGTCAGGGATCCAAACTTAATCAGGATCCAGACAATATAAATGGGCATAACTGGCCAGCACAATACAAAGGGGAATAGTGAGGACTTGGAAAGTTGAGATTTCCTGCCTATGTAAAGATAGCTCCAACAGGTGACTCCATCAGGTGACGGAGGACAGTTGTGCAGGTTGTGCACTGCACATGCATGCTACTTCACAGGACGTCACATCATAAAGATATTTGACAATCTCGGTCTCCTGGACAAGGCCCCCAGAAGGATTTGGGGAAAGGATGAGTCCTAATGTGCACAAAGGTGCTGCATGGGCTGTCAGAAGTTCCAGTTATCTTGTGGGAATGCAGGTGTAGTGTCAGGTCCCCCCCTTTATATTCCCCTGGAGAAGCTGGAAATGTCTTTTAATGTGCAATTCCTCTAATTTATCAGCAACTGGAGACAAATTACATAATGTTACTGACACTGTGTGAACTAAAAAGTACACTTTGACGTGGGGGTAGGGTGCGGGGGTGGGGGAGGGGCAGATCCAGGTCAGGAGCTGGAAATCTCTGATCCAGACCAAAGCTACATCCTGACATCTCAGAAACCATCTATGCCACCGATGTGTATGCTGGTAAATCACATGGCTATGGTATGGATTATATGACTACAATAAGGATAGTGTGGATATAAAATGCAAAAATGCATCCTGAATATTGTATGTATAACATTTTCCTGACCTATCACCTGGTTAACGTCAATTCATGTAAATTAATGTAGATGCTATTTCTTCAGAGAGAACCTTTTTAAGGCTTCTTGTGCTTTCTTAGAACACCTTACTTTTGCAAACAAACAGAAAAAAACAGGTTTAAGATGACATCCTTCCTGCTGGGCTTCTAGCCAGACTTGACACCTATGTCAGTTTCAACCTCGCCTCAAGAGTGGCCTATCAATAGATTCCTCCTCAACACCAGTGACGTCATCTGCATGTTAAGCAGCCCCCCTACTCCACTTTCTATCCCTGGCCAGGGAAGGTGGCTTTACTGAAATCATCTTTTCCTTTGCTACATTTGCCAAATGTTCCACGCTCTTTCTGTCTATAAACACCTGATTTTGTGCAACTCCTAGCAATATCACGAATTATGTCATAAAGCCAAACAGACCTCTAAATCTGTGGATTTTGTTCTCTGACATGTTTCCAGAGTGAACTACAAGTTTATACAAGAAAGAACCACCTGTGTGAGTGTTTATTTGCTCCTGGAGAGTAGATCTTGTTTTGCCATTATATCCCCTGTAGAGATACGCCTGGTGTACACCAGGTACCTGAAGGAGAGCAAAAATCTGTACCCCAATTTAAAGTCTTCTTAGCAAGAGGTTTGTTTTGGGGGGGGTTCTGAAAGCTGGGTGGATATACTTACTTTTGACATTTATCTGAAAGCTCCTCTCTTCTCAGTGGAGAAGCAGAAAGTAAGTCTGTATGCCTTCCCCAGTAAACACTCTTGCTGAACTTCCCCTTTCTTCACCTCAACCCCACCTTCCACCCCCCATCTTAGCTAAGCTATTGAAGATGACATCTAAAGTCACAGGTGAGTTACTCGGGCGTGCTGGTATGCACAGTCTTTAAGGTCTGTGCATCATTCTTAAACTTCTTTTGGTTTTTTTTCTTCTCCGTTTTCCCTGTCTGATTATTTGCCAGCAGCAGAGAACCAATATGGGCACACGATGATTTCCTTGGTGCTCTGACTGAGTGTGGACTTCACAACAGGTCTGTTTCGTTCCTACTGGGAAACACCTTCTTTCCCTGTGCGGGGAAGCTCCCCAGCACTTGTGAGGTATCACATTCCCACATTCCACATCCCGACTCCTGAGTCACCCCAGATGGGCTACTGGAAGCGGGGGTGGTGGTGGTGGTGGAGCTGAGTGACCAGGTGAAGCCAGGTAACGGGAAGACAGGTGTGCTACGTAAGTGTGAGTTCTTGCTTCTCTAGAATGATCTGCACTCAGGTACTGCTGGAAAGGAGATCCATGGAGGAGAAACATGTGGGAGAGAAACACCCAGGGCGACCGACAAGCCAGCTGTTTTCATGACTCGTGTTCTGATTCTGCTCCTTTGGCCTGGCCTGCTGGGACCTGCTTCAGAGCCTCCCCTGTGGGTCACCACCGGAAGGTGCCTTAGCTGTGTGGCAAGTGTTCAAGCCTCAGAGGCCCCACTCTGGGCTGGCCCTGTTTGGCTGGGCATTTGCCAACGTGATGGGTAATTCTGCATTTCACTGGAAGACTAGTATCCTTCCTTCTCTGCACACTCAGTCTACCAGAGATCTTCCCACTAAGAGTATCTTTGCATTATGTGTACATGGCTGGCTGGTCCCCTAAGAGAAAGTTCAGGGGTCCCAGTGTCTCCTTGGTCACAAACGCACACTGGCTGTCTGTGATCTGACCTTACTGTTGGCATCTGATTTCTGGCTTCCTGACTGCAGATGACACCTGGCTTCCATGGCTGAGAAGAGGGCTCTCCAGCACACCCTCCTCGCCCACACATCCCCAGAGCTAGAGAAGAAACCCAGCCCAGGCAGTCATACCCAGACAGCTGTGCTTGGCTTGTGGCTGCAGCCCCTGGACTGCAGTGGGAAGATGCATATTCGAGGCAACACACACACAGACTCCTTCTCTGATACAAATGCCACCAGCTCTGAAGTGCTGGGGTGAAGGGAGGATTTTCAGCACCGAAGCAAAGGCAGCCCCCCCTGTACATCTTTTACATTCTGATTTTATTTCATTGGTGCAAGGGACTGTGACTACGGCAATGACTAGGCCAGCCTCCCCCAATGGAATCTGGTAGCCTTCCCAGGCAACTGCATTCTGTGATGTTGAAAAGAAGTCCCTAGCAATCAGCCCAAGTCTGTGAATGACGAGCAGAAGATGCTGACTCTGCGAAGAGCCCACAGAAAGCAGCTAAATACAGGAGGCTACTGATTGCAGGAGAGACTGCAGCAGTGGAGGAAAATCAAAATCACTGAGACAGCTTCTCACGGAGCCAGAGAGAAAGAGAAGAGCAGGAACAGAGAAGGGAAGATGAAGGAAGGGAGGGAATCGAGGCCCGCGCCCGAGTCGGCTATGACCAGCGGCAGGGTTTCTGTCCAGAACTGAACCTTGGGCTCCTTGAGTCTCTGTCCCACGCTGGTGTTCACGTCCAGCTGCAGGTAGAGCTCACGGTGGTCATAATGCGGCCAGTAGGGCAGGCCTTTCCCATTAGGGTCTCTGTAAGGGAGACCAGAAACAAGTGAGACGTCCACCCTCAAACCCCCAGTGCGGGGGGGAGGCGGGGTGGTCACTTACCCCGTCCGAGCGAAGTTAGCCCAGTAGCTCATCATGGTCCGGCTCAGCTGTTTCTCCTCCTTGGTGGCGCCTTCTGAAGGAGGTAACCACAAAAGTTGTTTCCACAAGAGCTTTTCAAACAAGTTCCGGGGGGCTCCGGTTTGATGGAGCACTTCCACACCTCCCCTCCTGCGAGGGCTTAACAGGCCTGCTAAGTTACCGGACCCATTTTATGGACGCATGCTCAGAGCCATTGCGACTCGCGCAAGGGATCATGGGCCGCTAAAGGGGCGGCTGAGCAGGTGTCTCACCTGTGCACCCAGAGCTCTTCCGGCCTCTCTGGAGGCTGCAGGTTCATAGTTCCGTAGGGCTAGTGACTCTCTTTTCTCTCCCTCCTGCCCCCGGCGCACACACAAGCCACTCAGTATATTGTTATTTGAAAAGTAATACTTGCTCGAAGTACAAAACTCCAAGTGCAGAAAGCGTGCCTAGTGAATACTGGTTTCCTTTCCACGTCCTCCTTGTTACCAAGCGCCATCGCTACCGGCGCCTGGAGCGCCCTCTGACGGCAGCCGATACAAGTACAAGGACACCTTTTTACACGCTTGACATTAATACGGAAACATTCTGTGTCTTTTTCTCTTTTTGACTAAAATTCTGTCAGGGAGATAGTTCCATATGACACCGACAACACCTCTATTTTTTAAAAAATACCACTATTGCCACTTTCTTTTCTGTAAATATGTGATAAATAGCCAAGTATGTGTAAATATGTAATTTATCTGGTACTTAATCTCTGGATCTTTACTTTGAGTCCAGTCTTTTGCCTGCACCAGCAACACCTTCAAGTGCACAGGTGTTTTTGCACATGTGGGTGTGTAATTGCACCAGAAACATCCTGGAAGTTGAATTGCTACGATAAAGGCTATAGGCATGATAAACGTCGAAAGGTTTTTATTCATATATAAGGTGGTCTGTTCCCTCACACCTGCTCAACTACATTATGCAAAATGTGTTGCCCTTCCCGACCTTGATTGATGAAAATAGATCCCTCAAAGTTAGTTTTCAGTCCTCAAGTTGGGAGTGAGGCTGGATGGATTTTCTTTCCTTTTTAATTGATCACACGCACATTTTACATTATTGTCTACCCTGAGGTTCTCCTACCACCATGTCACCTGTGAACCATCATCTTCATCTCTTGTGCCCATTCCGCCCGCCCCCAATTTCACCCTCCCTCCCCTCCCTTCCTGTGTGCTTTAGTTGTACCACGGACTCAAGCAATCCCCAGCCTCAGCTTCCCAGGTAACTGGAATTACAGGCACGCACCACCACACCCAGATATTTTTTGGGACCAGGGCTCGCTGTGTTGCCCTGAGCAGGACTCGAACCGCGATCCCTAACCCCAACCTCTGCATAGGCTAAAGCTTACAGGCACAAGCCACAGTGGCCCGCTTTGTTCATTTTAACTTTTTCTTTTCCTTTTGTCTGTTTTCCCTACATCCCACAAATCAGTGAGACCATGAGGCTGGATGAATTTTCATGTTTAAAATCCAGTTGTGTTTCCTTTCCCATTAATTGTCTATTTCTATGTGTTACTCGGTTGTTCTTTATTACTTGATTTTAGGAGCTCCTTGGCTTTCCCGGGACTTAACCTTTGATATAGATATTTATTTGATTTTTCCTGGTTTGGACAAGCCATCAGCTCCTCCACAGTTCAGTCTCAGTTTTGGTGGCTGAGCAATAAATAGTAACAGTAACATTTATGAACACTTTCTATGTGATTTGTGGAAACTGCTCCATGTACTCCTTATGCAAAGCTAGAAGGTAGTTTTGTTATTATCTGTATTATAAGGTGAGGATGAATAAATGAAAAAAGAATGACTAAAGCACAGCACAAAGCATCCTCAATAAGAGTGGCTCTGTCCTCACTGAGAGGCCAGCACCACCTCGTTAAGGGCCTGTATTGTGTAATTTAAAACTGAATATTCCAGCGATAGCTTCTGGGCCAGTTCCTAGTGCCTTCCAGCAATAACTCCTGGTGCAGTTCCTAGTGCCTTTCTCTATTGATAATCTCATTGAATTGATTTGTTATTTAGGCAGTGGCCATGTTGTAAATTCAAGATAAATGGGCTGACTGCCCGCAACAGTTCACAATCATTTACAGTAGTTCATCTGCAGCCAGTTCACTTGGGGCTGGATTATGAAGAACCTGGCTGTTGACTCTCAGGGCCCTGGGAGTTGGGGTGGAGGGGCAGGTAGGGTAGCCTTTTGGAAGCCCCAGGAAGGTAGGGAGAAAGGGAGCAGCAATCAGAGAAAAGAAAGTGACTTTAATTTTCAAGCACATGAGGCTGCCCCAACGCCCACTGAACAGATTTCTGTACAAAGTCAAATGCTCATCAAGTGAATGTTGGTAGCCCCTTTTCATCTTAGTTTTTGAAAACACGAATGGGGGCATTTTCCAGGGCTGTCAGTTTTCCTGGACTGCTACACAGCAC
Source organism: Uropsilus gracilis (assembly GCA_004024945.1). Taxonomy (NCBI): domain Eukaryota; kingdom Metazoa; phylum Chordata; class Mammalia; order Eulipotyphla; family Talpidae; genus Uropsilus; species Uropsilus gracilis. Next base: position 6,299 of record PVHY01011190.1, on the reverse strand, counting down.
TGGGGCAGCTGAGGGACTTTGTGCTAACAAATCCCTGTGTCTTTACCCAGCTGCCCCCAAACTCATGTACCTGTCACGATCCTTACCAAACATGACAACGTCACCCTTCAGGAAGGCACCGCCGAAGACAAACCGGATCTCATCAGTGTGATCAGCTTTGACAAAAGCAGGTTTTGAGTTCTGGAAACACTCAGGCCGGTGCTGAAACTCATAGAAGTAGACAGGTGCGCCAGTATCTGCGGAAAAGCAGGGAAGAGCCTATGGCAGGCAGGTAGATAGGCTGCAGTGTGACTTCCTCTTTTCCCCCCAACTCCCCATCTAGTCCTGGATCCACAGACCCACAGGAGGGACAGCCCAGCTGCAACCAGAACCCAGAACCAAACGAATGTCCCTCTTTGTCCTTTGAGTCCAGTTTCCTCTGAAAGCCACACTCATTACCACCCAGGGCGACCTGAGAGGGCAGTGTTTCTGCTTTTCAACAGCCTTTTGGACTGAGCCAGGATCTCCGACCTGGTGACTTCACTCATGGAACCTGTTCAGCTCCCGTCAGACAAGCAGAACAAAACGGCTTCCAAGACACTGTGCAGCATAAATTGCTTCATCTCTCTTTGTAGTGAGTTTTAAAGTCATAAAACACAAGTCCTCCAAGTTTGTTCTTTTTCAAGATTATTTTGGTTATTCTGGGTTCCTTGAAATTCCATGTGAATTTTTGGATCAGTTTTGCCCACTTGTATAAAAAGGGAGCTGGTATTTGGACAGTAATTGCAGCATCACCACTTTAACCATATCAAGTCTCTAATTCACGATCACAGGAGGTATTCCTGTTAATTTTTAGAACTTTCATCAATCATATTTTGTAGTCTTCAGTGTACCATAACGTGTACCTCCTTGGTAATATTTATTCCCAAGTATTTTATTTTTTGATGCTCCTCAAAATGGAGTTGCTTCCTTAAATTCATGTTTGAATGGCTCATTGTTAATGTGTAGAAATGCAACTGACTTTTGTGTATGGATCTTATATCCTGAACCTTTGCTGAATTTATTTTAGCTTTAGACTTGATTTGTGTAAATCTGCAGAGTTTTCTACATAAAAGTCAGCTGTGAACATGGAAAGTTTTAATTCTTTCTTTCCATTTTGGGTTTCTTTTTATTTCTTTTTCTTGTCTAACTGCCCTGGCTAAAACTACTAGTTCCAAGTTGAATAGATGTGGTGAGAGAAGACATTCTTATCTTGTTCCCGAGCTTAGAGAGAAAGAAATCATTCCATCTTTCAGCTTTTGCTTCATATATTTTGGTTTCTGTTGTAAGGTACAAAGGGTTTATACTTGGTATAACTTCTTGATGGATTTTATCTGGAAGTCTGTTTTGTATGATATCAGAACATCCATGACAATTCTCTTGATTATTTGCACAGAATTGCTTTCTCTTTTAACTTATTTGTGTCTTTGATTTTCAAGTCAGCCTTTTGTAGACAGCAGATAGTTGGACTATGTTTTAAAAATTCATTCACTCTGTAACCCTGACTGCTTTTTGAGGGATTATTTCATTTACTTGCAATCACTGATAAAGTAGTACTACATTTTGCTATTTGTTTTCTAAATGTCGTATCCTTTTTGCTCACTATTGCCTCTATTACTGCCTTGTTTTGTGTTAGATAAATATTTTCTAGTGTATCATTTTAATTTTCCTGTTTCTTTAGGATTTTTTTCTAAGTGGCTGCTCTGGAAATTATAATTCACATCTAAATTTATAATAACCTAGTTTAAATTAATACCAACTTCGCTTCTATAACACACAAAAATTCCCCCCAGGTAGCTCTGCTCTCTTAACTATTACAATTTGCATCTTTATATGTTTTATATCACTAACTTAGATTTATGATGATTGCTTCCAGCAGTTATCTTTTAAATCATAGAGGGGAAAAAGAAAAGTTGGAAACAAAAAAAATGAATATTAATTTTCATATTATAAATAAGCACAGTTACCTTTGCTGATATTTGCATCTGCAGTGTTTTTCACACAATGTGTAGTGCTCTTTTAATTCTGGCCTGAAGGACTTCTTTAGAATTTGTTAGGCTTAGAAATGGCAGCCCCTGTTTTCATTTATCTGGGAGTGTCTTAATTTCCCTTTCACTCGTGATGTATAGTTTTGACAGATACATAATTCTTGGCTGACAGGTTTTTTTTCTTTCAACACTTCGAATATGTCATCCTACTGTCTTCTAGCTGCCATGCTTTCTGATGAGAAATCAGCTGTTGATTTTATTAGATTTTTTTCACATGATTAGTCTCTTCTTGCTGCTCTCAGGAATTCTCTCTCTTCTCTGACTTTTGGTTATTTAAATATAAATTCTTTCTAATGGATCTCTTTGAGATTCTTCTATTTGATGTTCACTGGATGTGAAAATTGATCTTTCCTCATAATTTGGGACATTTTCATCATTCTGCCTTCAAGCAATGTTTGCTTCTGATCTCACCCCTTTTTCTGGAACTCCTGTTATGTACATGTTGGGGTACTTGATGGGGGTCCCCTAGATTTCTGAGCCTCTGTTCATTTTTCTTCATTCGTTTTCTTTTTGGTTTTTAAATTGGGTAATCTCAATGGATTTCTTTCTAGGGTCTCTGGTTCTTCTGTTTCTAGGCTCACATCTGCCAGTGATACCCTTAGCAAACCTATCCTTTCATTTACTGTAGTTTTCAACCCCAGAGTCTCTATTTGGCTATGTTTTCATATAGTTTTATACATTCTTGTCATTGTTTTCAACTTATGGTCTTCTTTAGGCTTGTATGTACAAGGCTTCTAGCTCTTTGAATATATCTGAAGTTTGCTTAGTAAGACCAATGTCTGAAGTTCCTCAGAGACTATTTCTATTTTTTCCCTGCTTGTTTGGGCTCTACTTTCCTCTCTCTTTGCATGCCCTGTAATAGTCTGTTGAAAACCAGAGATGTTGAGTATGACCATGTGGCAACTCTGACCATCAGATTTTACTAACTCCCCTCTTTTTGTGGCTGCTATTCCTTTCTTTTTTTTTTTTAAATGTCTCTACTTGATTTCATTCTAAAGCACTTGTTAGCCTCTAACAATCTAACAAATATGATTATTTGTTTGTTTTGGTCTTCCCAAACTAGAATGTGAGTTTCATTGTTTTGATCAGCACTATATCTCCAGGACCTAGAATAGTGCCAGCTGCATAGTAGAGCCCTGATGACTATTTCTGAAAATCAACAGAGGGTGGGGAGGTTGGGGGAGAGAGGGGGGAGAGAGGGTAGAGGAGAGGAAGGGGAGAGAAAGAGAAAAAGAAGAGTGGAAGAAAGAGGGGGAAGAAGGAGAGGAGGATGATGAAGGGGAAGAAGAGAAAGAAGGGTGAGGGAAGTAGGGAAGAAAAGAGAGAAGGAAGGAGGGAGGGAGGGGATGAGGGAGGGAAGAAGAGAAGAAGAGAAGGAGGGAAGAAGAGAAGGGAAGGCTTCTGCATCCACAAGCGATCTTTTTTGAGTGCTCTACCACTCCTTATAATCAAGATATTTGGGAAGACACTTCCAGAGAAAGGAACCTGGAGGCCAACCCCAGAAAATCATAAGGAGGGAGGAATTTTTTATATGGTTCTAAAGAAGGGGAAGGAACAGACTCTGCAAGAACTCCTCAAGTCGCTGACCTCTGGAAGGCAGAGGAATGCAAGTCACCATGTGCTGATTGCCCAGACACCAACAGCAAGTGACCCAAGCTACAAGCCTCTGTCAGCTGGGCTTAGGCGGGGCAGGAGTAGGGCTACTCAGACTCACCTCTGTGATTCCGAGCTGTCATCAGCGCAGGGACCACAAAGAACACATCTCCCAGCAAGTCCAGGAAAGCATTTCGCATTTCAAACTGGGACTGCTGGCTGTGGAAGTATTCTGTCATCACGTCGTGCAAATACTCGGTGGGGATATTCTGTGAGAAAGGTCATGGTCACAGGAGAGAAGGTCAACACCAACCCAGTTCACACCAACAACCTGCATAAGGTGACACCCTGCCTGGGCAGGGGCGATTCTGAGCACTCGACACACATCGTCCCCTTATTCCTGTGACTCTGCGAGGTGCTGAAACTGGGTGCCCTAGTCCCCACTCCGGGTTGTGGCAGTTAATAAGTTGCTCCTCCCCATTGGCTGGTGGCAGTTAGCCCTGCCCCCTTAAGGGTGCTCCTCCTCCATTGGCCGGTGGCAGTTAGCTCCGCCCCATTTGGGGTGGCAGTTAAAACTGCCGGACCGGGCAGTTGAAGGAGGAGTTGGACCAAAAGCAGGGGGGTAAAAAGGCAAGGAGCAGAGACTAGGAAAGACAGACACCTTTTGGGGAGGAAAGAGAACTTTTGGAAAAAGACAACCTTTGGGAGAGGAGAGAAGAGAATAGCAGGCGGGTAAAGAGTAGCCCGAGTGACCAGGCTGGGCAAAAGCCCGCTGGAAGGGTGAGCTGGAAGTGACAAGGAGCCATGATATCTGGCAGAAATGTGGCCAGTGTGGGGAGAGTGGCATTGTAGCAAGGTGTTATGGAAGGCTGGTACCTAAGATGACCAGCAATTTGGAAAGCTGATTTCTGCATCAGCAATCATGGAAGAAGTTTGAAGAGCCTTGGAAAAAGTTGAGCAGCATGGGACACTGGAAGGAAAAGAAGAAAAGAGAAGATGCCGCCGCAAGGACGGGACTTTGCGAAAGTGCCTACCCCTGAGGTTCAGAGGGGCAAAGGAACCATCGTTGGACTGTGCCTTTGGGACCTTTGGGACTGAGAATGGTGACTGGGGTAAGATAACTGCCACTTGTGGCTTTAAGGACGTTTCGTTCTCCCTTGTTAATAAAATCCCTTGTTAAACTTCCTGTCACACTCAGAAGTAGCTCCACCTGGACAGAACTGGCCACCTCTCTGGTGGGGCCTGCTGTGACGTGAACCTGTGGACCCCCTGTGCCATCTTAAGGATTTCAAGATGGCGGCGACAACAGAACTTTCAACTGGCTTCTGACGCAAGGGCGTTGTGACCTCACAGGACGCACTCCCCAGGAAGCTGGGGCTGCTCCTGCCACCTGCATTGCACCAATCCTTTGCTGTGTGGACTGAGCTAGCCGGTCTCTTGAAGATCCTTCATCAACAAAAAGCGGGTTGTGAGCTGGGCATGGTGGCGCGTGTCTGTAAGCTTCAGCCTATGAAGCCGCTGGGGCTAGGGATCGCGGTTGGAGTCCTGCTCAGGGCAACATAGCGAGACCTAGTCCCAAAAAATAGCTGGGCATGGTGGCGTGCACCTTTAATCCCAGCTACCTGGGAAGCTGAGGCTGGGGATTGCTTGAGTCCGTGGTACCCCAGGCAATGTGAGCCTGTGGTCCATGGGCAAAAATAACGAGACCTAGTCAAAAAAAAAATAAAGAAAAAAAGCGGGTTGTGGGAAATGAGCTGGAAGAGAAAAGCTACTGGCTGACCCAGACACATCTTCAGTTCTGGGGATTCCCCCCGAGTTCCCTCATGGGGTATTCCCTGGCCCTGCTTTCTGGCTCCAGGTGCCCCCAGTCTCTCATCTCTCAGCCTGCTCCAAGCACAGATGCTGGGGATGAGGGGGAGGGGGATCTTCAGGAAGCTTGGCACCTGCCATGCTGGGGATGGTTTTTGGGGTCCAGTGCTCTGGGGAGGACTGCGACAAGTCATTATGCCATAAACCCTAAGCACTACGCTAGAGGCACATTCCTTCCTAAGTGTCTTTGGACTTTGGAGGCGGTCTATGCCACACTGGGGAGAGCTGTTTGGACCCATTCATCATGACCCCAAAGGGGTAAGTGGGGGCTTGGCAGCAGGCCGCAGTGGTGGTACAAGTATAGCCCCCCACTTGGGCAACCTGACCTCACAGGCTGAGGTGCCCAAGGGGGTATGAAGGTTGTGTGGAGCCTCTGGGGAGCCCCACTGAGCAGATCTTGGGGTTCTAGGCAAGGCTTGGCTTCCATGTGGGAGAGTGACAGTGAGTACTCATGGCTCCTCAGGAGTGGAGAGATGGCAACTTTAAGCAAAAGAGCGTCAAGGAAACCACTTTAACTAGAGGTCAACTGAGATAACAGGAGTTAGGTTTCTACTCTGGTCATGACACACATCCTCCAACCTCTACAGAAAGACTCCAAGCCCTTTGCATATCAGTCATTTGGATTCATTCATTCGTTCCCAGCCATTTGTTCCAGATCAGGGAACAAATTCCACTCTTGGGGGGCTAGAGCCTGTCTGGGCAGCTTAGGGGGAAGGTGGGACCACCTGGGAAGGACGCCCTTTCACCACAGGCACAGTCACCGCACACACC
>PVHY01011189.1:0-48948 GCA_004024945.1 Uropsilus gracilis | reverse complement strand
GCTTGCTGGGGTGTTTGCCTTTTTCTTCCTTCCTGTGCTTTGCTTTCGCACTTCTTCCACATATTGAGTGACTATGGCTCTATTATTGGCTGGCATGTTGATTGGAGTCTTCTGGTAGCTTGTAGTTGAGCCTCTTGGTCAACCCATCAGTTCTGTGTTACCCTGGTTGCTGGTTGCTGGTTGCTGGGGAAAGGGGTGGTCGGAGATTCCCGTTTGCAAGCAGAGCTGAGGGGATCCTGGTTCAGGTCTCTCTCGGGGTCTCTAGGCTGCTGGGTGGTGCCTCCCCCCCACCAGGGGTCTGGATTGCAGTCCCTGCTTTGGCAGCTGGTTCGGGTCCCTTCCCTTCAGACTGCACAGTCTGGGTCATGCCCCCTCACCTGGCTGCTGGTTGCTGGGGCAAGGGGGGTTCAGAGATTCACTTTTGCATGTAGAGCCGAGGGGATCCTGGGGTCTTTAGGCTGCCTGGGGAGTGCCTCCACCCCCACCAGGGATCTGGATTGCAGTTGAATGTATGAATTGTGTTTGATACTTTTGGTTTTACTAAAACAACTAACACTGTGCTTAGTGTAATTAGAAATAAGTGTTTAGAGATTGAAAAACATTCATTGGTTTATGAATAGTACAAACTATTAATGAGGGTAATATCACTAAGATATGCTAAGGAGATGGATGGGCTGGTAAGTAATTTGGTCAATCTTGAAGAAAACAACCCCAGTCCACTTAGATAGTAATGGTGATAGAGGATTGGAAAATATAGCCCATGGACGCAAGATAACAGTAATAGTCATTTACCTTAAATTGCATTAAATAACAAATTATGACTAAGAAATTTTATGAATAGTCCTTAGTACCTACTTCATCCTTTAATTTGCACATCTTGATAAAGATACAGAAAAACAATCTTGTTTCTGTTAGCTTTGTTAATTACTTAATTCTGATGGTTATGAAGATAATTTCAATTATAAGATAATCTATTATACATTTTGATTCAGATAATTTGGAAAAGCTGAATTAAAGAAAAAGGCAAGACTAGGCTTGGTGGCCTAGTCTCAAAAAATAGCTGGGCATGGTGGCACGCACCTGTAATCCCAGCTAGCTGGGAAGCTGAGGCTGGGGATTGCTCGAGTCTGTGGTACCCTGGGCAACATGAGCCTGTGGTCCCATGTGCAAAAACAGAGAGACCTAGTCTCCAAAAAGGAAGGAAGGAAGGAAGGAAGGAAGGAAGGAAGGAAGGAAGGAAGGAAGGAAGGAAGGAAGGAAGGAAGGAAGGAAGGAAGGAAGGAAGGAAGGAAGAGGCAAAGCCATTGGCTCAAACTTTGTTTATCTTTTGTCAATTGGTAACTAAATTTTTGCAAAAACAGAGAGACCTAGTCTCAAGAAAGAAAGAAAGAAAGAAAGAAAGAAAAGAAAGAAAGAAAGAAAGAAAGAGAGAGAGAGAGAGAGAAAGAAAGAGAGAGAGAAAGAGAGAGAGAAAGAGGCAAAGCCATTGGCTCAAACTTTGTTTATCTTTTGTCAATTGGTCCTAAATTTTCTTGCCTCAAAAACAAACACTGCTGGTTCCATTTTTAGTAGTTTGAGAATCCTCCACACAGCTTTCCATAGTGGCTGGACCAGTTTGCATTCCCACCAGCTGTGTAGAAGTGTTCCTTTTCTCTGCATCCCTACCAGCACTTGTTGCCTGGTTTTTTGTTTGTTTGTTTGTTTGTTTGTTTGTTTTTTAGTGTGGACTGCTCTTATTGGAGTAAGAACCTCATTGTGGTTTTGATTTGCATTTCCCTATTAGCAATATTGAGCATTTTCTTCATATACCTCTTGGTCATTTGTATTTTCTCTTTGGAGAAGTATCCTTCTACAAGTATCCTCCCCACTTTTTGACTGGGCTTTTTGCTTTGTTTCTGTTGAGTTTTTGAGTTCTTTGTGGATCTTTGATATCAGATCCTTATCAGTTGAATGGAGTGCAAAATTTTTTCCCATTCAGCTGTGTGTCTCTTTGTTTTGGTTACTGTCTCTTTTGCTGTACAAATGCTTTTCAGTTTGATATAGTCCTAGTTATTTATGTTTTTATTTTTTTCTTTGCTTGTATAGATTTGCCCTGAAAGATATTTCTGTGATATAGGTCATGGAGAGTTTTGCTTGTTTACTTCTATGCATTTTATGGTTTCAGGTCTATGACAAGTCTTTTATCCATTTTGAGTTGGTTTCATGTATGGTATAAGGAAATAGATTTATTCTTCTACATGTAGCAGTCCAGTTTTCCTAGCTCCACTTATTGAGACTATCCTTGTTCCAACATATGTTTTTCTTCCCTTTGTCATAGATAGTTGTCATAGATAGATAGTTGATCATACATGTGTGGCTTGAGGGGGGGGGGCTTTCAATTCTGTTCCATCTGTTCCATTGGTCTGTGTGTCTGTTTTTGTTCCAGTACAATGCTTTTTTTAATTTTGATGACTTTGTAGTATATTTTCAAGTCTGGGCATGCAACCCTTCCATTCGTTCTCCTTTTGAAAGGCTTTGACTCTTCGAGATTTTTTTGGTCATTCCATATGAATTTCAGTAGTACTTGTTCTATTTCTTTAAAAATATTGCAATTTTTATCTGAATTTCATTGAATCTGTAGATTGCTTTTGGTAGGATAGCCATTTTGATAATGGTAATTCTTCCATTCCATTAGCAGGAAATCTCTTTCCATTTCTCTGTGTCTTCTATTTCTTTTAACAATGTTGTATAGTTCTCTTTGTATAGGTATTTCACATCTTTTGTTCTGTTGTTTAATTTTATTTGGTACTTTTGTAAATAGAGTGGTTTTCTTAATTTCTTCTTCAGACTGATTTTTTTGCATATAAGAAGGTGACTGATTTTTGTGTGTTGACTTTGTAACTAGTTACCTTACTGAACTGGTTTGTTCTTTACATTAGATTTTCTGTAGTCTTTAAGGTCTTTGATATATGTTATCCTGTTGTCTGCAGTGATAATTTTACTTTTTCTTTCCCTCTTTGGATTCCTGTGTGTCCTTCTCTTGTCTTATTGCTCTAACTAGGACTTCCACATTATGTTGACAAGCAATAGTGAGAGTAGACAACTGTGTCTTGTTACCTATCTCAAAAGGAGGTCTTTTAGTTTTTCACCATTTAGGGTGATACAGGCTGTGATTTTGTCTTATACTGCTTTATTATGTTAAGATAAATTCCTTCTTTCCCAAGAATTTTGTGGATCATCATCATAAATGGATATTGAACTTTGTCAAATGTTCTCTCAGTATCTATTGCTATGATCATGTGCCTTTTTTTTCTTTTTGTTTAATTACAGTGATTTTGGGTGTTGACAAACCTTTTTTCCCCAGGCTAAATCCCACTTTGTCATGGTGTGTTATCTTTTTGAGTCATTGTTGGATACTATTTGCTAGGATTCTGTTGAGAATATTTGCATCTGTGTGCATTCGGGAGATTGACCTGTAGTTTTCTTTCTTTGTATTATCTTTCGTTGGTATTAGTGTCATGTTGTCTTTGTAGAATATATTTTTTAGTGGTCCTTCTTTCTCTATTTTTTTAAAGCATTTTTGTAAGATATGCACCAGTTCATTCTGAACATCTGGTAGAAGTCATTTGTAAAACCATCTGATGCAGGGCTTTTGTTTGGGGGAATGGTTTTGATTACTGTTTCAAATTCGCTACTTGAGATTGGTTTGTTTAGGTTTCCTAAATCTTCTTTATCTGATTTTGGATGGTTGTATAATTATAAATATTGTCCATCTCCTCAAAGTTGTTGAACTTGTTTGCATATAAATGTTCACAGTAATCAGTAATAATCCTTTGGATTTTTGCTTTGTCTATTGTAATTTCTTTTGCTTCATGTATTAATCTAATTGATCCAGCAATCCTACTTCTGGGAATCTACCCAAAGGACACCAGAACACCAATTGAAAAGGGCACCTGTACTTCTGTTTATTGCAGCACTGTTTACAATAGCCAGGATATGGAAACAACCCAGATGCCCCAAAATAAATGAATGACTCAAAAAGTTGTGGTTTATTTATACAAGGGAATATTATTCAGCAATCAAAAGGGACAATCATGTCACTTGAAGCAATGTGGATGACCCTAGAAGGAATTGTGCTAGTAGAAATAAGCGAGGTAGAAAAAGAGAAATATGGGTTTCACTTATATGTGGGATATAAGGAAAACAAACAAAGGTCAAGAAAAAGTTAAAACTAGAAAACTGATGTCAGAACTAAAACATTAAGCAAGGGAGCAGGAGGAAGTGTGAAACTGGGGGAGGAACGAGCACAAGAGTTTAAGATGATAGTTCATGGGTGCCATGATGGTAGAAGAGCCTCAGAGTATACCACTATGTAAAAAAAAATGTCTGTGTATAGTCAATTAAAAAAAGAAAAAGAAAAATTGTAATAAATTAATGTGCTGAATCTTTGGGCAACTTCAAAAAGAATTTAATTAAAATGATAAACTATAAATAAAAAAAACAAACACTGCTGAACAATGAACACTTATTTTTCAATTTAGATGAATTACTGTATTCAGTACACTGATATTTTTAATTTTCAATTTACATAAAAAGATAACATGAAAATTGAAGTCATGATCACAATTATGTTTCTTTCTCTTTTTACTACTTCAAGTTCTTGATTCTTCAGAATTGCCATTTCTCTAAACTATGAGATCAGTTTCCTTTGGTGAGAAATACTGCTCTGATAATATTAAATATGTGAATTTATGACACCATGCAGAAACAGTGAGGATAGGAGATATAGTATTTATTTCACAAATCAGTGAGTACTCATTCAACTCTGAAAATGCATCTTTCTTATCTCTTCACTTTGTCATCAACATGCTAGCCATATTGCATTTATTCTCAGCTTCCTTTCTAAGGACAAGTTTGTTTTGAGATAGCCCACCAGGGGTCCAGTCTGCAACCCACTGTCCCATATTGCACCAAGGTCTTCATCATTTCCTCTGTTTCACTCATCAACCAGATTTGGGGTTGATTTTGTCAAATCAAATTTGACATTGTTCAACAATGCTGTCATTGCAAAGAAACCTTACATGCAATCCCTACTATAGAATTTACCATCATTTCAAAAAGGTGTGAATTTAAAATATACATTCACAACATGAATAAAAAAATGTGTTCACTAAAAATGAAGGCATACATGCAGGAAGCATACTTAAACACCATTAATGAGTAATTTCAAAGATTGTTAGCAGCAATTATTTATATACTGATAAATTTAGTGCTAATTATAAATTATATTTATGAATTAAAACAATTATTAAATGTATATGGTATTAAACTTTATTTAAAAACATTTCATTTGTTTTCCCATTAATTTATATTGTTTTTTCATTCATTTTATGAAAACCATTCACATTTTTGCATTTTTTAAATAGTAGAATTAAAAAAGTAGGTGTGAAGAATCACCAGATGAAATTATGAGACAAATTACTTTGTCAAACAGGACATTTTTGAATCTTAGCTGTACTATCTAATAGCTAAGTAAACTTAAATCTGTTCCTTAAACAACTTCTTTAGTTCAATTTCTTATCAGTGAAGTAATTATAGCAACCTCACCAAATTATGGTCAGAGATAAAAGAATAATTTATAAGGTATTCAAAAGTATTAGCTGTTGCTATTGTAATGATTATCCCTAATCCAGTTCTTCCTTATATAAGTGAATTACTGTGAAATGTCCTTTTTCCAGTACATAGTGGTCTTAATATGTAGGAGGACACTTTTATGGGTCCATACCAGTATACAAAGAAAAGACCCTAAATGCTGGTGGTGACTAGTTGTGGGCCCAAGAATCTGGAACATGTTATGAGAATGAGGTATCATCAGAATATCTTATTGCTCATAACTTGTTTGTGTGGGCAAATCATACTCTATCCTTCAGCTTCAATAAGAGACCTCATAACTAGAATAGAGGTATCGATTTTCTGACTAAGGGAAAACAGGAAAGAAAATTTAGACAGTTTGTGCCAACATATCAGGATGCAGCAAAACAGGTGATTTATGTATTAGGTCAAAAAAGCACATATATTTCTTTTCACAAAAAGGATTTCTGGTAGAAATAGGCACTGGACCCATAAGAATTTTAATAAAAAGATATTATTTTCAAATATGATAGGCTGAAGTATTCTGTTATTTGACCTTTCTCCTCAAATAATGATTTAGATTCTACAAGTCTGAATAAAATCAGCATTAAAAGATTACTTAAATTTTCTCACACAGCTATTTTCTTTTCTGATGGCTGGTATCAACAAGAAAAGAAGTATGTCAAAGGGGATGACATGGAGCTGAAATGGACACTTCATTCTTTTTAAGACTGATGTCTTCAGATTAAAAACTTGCTTTACTATTGGTATTTATTTACTGGAGAATTTCCATTTTTGAGTTCATGCATATGATAAGCATCATTAATATTCCCCCTTTTACCAAATAAAAATTTTGGAGTCAGATTTTGGAGCCTCAACTAGAAATTGCTTTATTTCTTGTCTTGCTGTTTTACTTCACTAGATACTCAAATAGTGTAAAGAAGAAAAGTAAAACCTACACGGGATCACACCTGTATGCCCTGAATTGTGACTATCCCTCCTTATCTGAACCAAATAAAAGTTGTTATCGTCTATGAGACGGATCCTCCAGAAAATACTTAAAGTAAAGGGGAAGTGGGTATTTGAAATTGGTAAAGTTCAAATGCGCAATTACCTCAATGTTCCACTTAATCTGGAAATGAAATACTCAGACCCTCTTATGATCTTTACAGTAATCAAGAGCTCTGTTTGCCATTTTAACTTACCAATTCCAGATTTTTGAATAATCAACTTAGTATCAGTTTTTTAGGTACCAGACTATCAAATTTGAATCAAAAAGTTGAAAAAGAGTTCTTAAAGAGGGATGCATAAGCATAGTAATGGCACCACCTCCAACTTAAACATTTAATGAATTGAGGAAGCTTTTATCTCTTAAGCCTGTAATATGAAAATTTCAACCTATCCCTATATTATAATATATTTGGTATACTATTTGGAGAAAGAAATTTTACTTTACTTATTAATATTTTGGAAAACCAAGAGACTGGCATCTTGAAATCCAATGTTTTTCAGTTCAGAGGTCATAAAGAGTTTTATTTCACATATTTTTTTAAAATCTAAACCATGTTACATCTAGTGCATTTTCTCTGGAAGAAGTAGTAGTATATATTTGAGCATCTTGATTTAACAGAGGCTGAGGACATGATGACAGGCTTGTTGACCCTAGGGGGTTCATAAATAAGGGAATTGATGTTCTAATTTTCTGACTACTTTATTGGTTCTCATTTCTGTGCCTTCCATTTACCACCTATCACTCAGACCACCTAACCTGTTATTCTATGTTAGTGGGATTCATTCTCTTCATCTGTATATTGACTATGTAGCATTGTTGAAAGGATGGTCTGACAATGTATGTAATATGCCCATGCACACTCCTAGCACACTGTAGACACCCAACTCATTTAAATTGTTTTGGAGATTGACATGGACAAGAAGAGTGAGGCGGCATTGTGAAACATTATCTCCCAACTTCCCAATTGCAAGCACAGGGACAAAAGGATGATACCAACTGAAAATGGTTTTGAGAGGGGGCTGTTTTCAATCAAGCACACAAATTTGAGACCAAGTTGACTTGGTCTCTGGAGGAAGTTATGTTCAGTTCAGTGAAGGCAGGTGATGGAGAACAAGCTGCTTGTGTCTGTGGGTCTGGGGATGTGAGTTATACTAATATCCCATTACCAACTGGTCACTGAACATGCCACAGTCTCAGGCACCGCGTTTTCATTTTGCTTTCTTATTTTTCATTTTATTTTATTCTATTTTTTGACACTAGGTCTCACTATTTTAGCTGATGGAACTGCAGGATCACATTGCCCATGGTACCACGGACTCAAGCAATCCCCAGCCTCAGCTTCTCAAGTAGCTAGGATTATAGGCATACGCCACCACGCCTAGCTATTTTTTGGACTAGGTCTCACTGTGCTGCCCCAAGCAAGACTTGAACCATTGATCCTCAGACCCCGCTGTGACTCCATAAGTTGTTGCTTACAAGCACGCACCACCATGCCCGGCTCATTTTGCTTTTTTAATAGAAATAAATGAAATTTCTATTATTCTCTGAAATTACAACTGTAGGGAAAAGAAAATATTTATGGCTTTTATTATCTTTCTGTATGTTCAAACCCTCATGATCATAGACACTCCCTTTATAAATGCTTGCTTGTCCACATCTCAGGAAAGTGACATAACACTGGCAATTGCAAGATGTATAAAAGAGCTGATAGATGTTAGTACATTTTCTGCACTCCTTGGACATCTAAGAAGAGTTCTTAGACTTTTCCATTTGCAAAATGGAGAAAATGTCTCCCTTGGCTTACAAAGTCAAAGGGAATTATGAATAAGAAAGCACTATGAAAAACTTTAGCCATAGAAACAAAAGAAAGCACTATTGCTAAGTAGAACTCAAAGGACATTACAAAATAGCAGTCTGAGTGAGAGAAATATCCATTAGGCTACTTAGGCTACTTTTCATCTAAGCTTGTTATCAGTACATTGCTTTTTTTTTTTTTTTTTGAGACTAGGTCTTGCTATTTTTGCCGGTGGAACCGCAGGTTCTCATTGCCCAGGGTACCACAGACTCAAGCAATCCCCAACCTCAGCTTCCCAGGTAGCTGGGATTACAGGCGCACGCCACCACACCCAGCTATTTTTTTGGAACTAGGTCTCGCTATGGGCCCCAGGTGGGACTCGAACCGCGATCCCTAGGCCCCGGCCGCTTCATAGGCTGAAGTTTACAGGCACTAGCCACCGTGCCCGGCCCTAGTACATTGCTTTTGCACTATTTAGATATAACGACTCCCTTCCATGTCTACAGTGTATTTCATTTTAGGGACAAAAAAATTGCTAAAATACTGAGAGCAGTTACAGATGCTAAACTCCACCCCTTTAATAAGCTTTAATAAGCATCACTGAGACAAAATATGAACATAATGAATTATAGGCAAATGTAGATCTTATTAAGGACATAAGAGAAGTCAACAACAAATATTGTTGAAATTCAGAGTAGTGAACAATTACAAATAGTTGTTGTGATAGGACAAAATTGGCATCAGTTTCTTTGAGGGCAAGTGTTCTTCAATAAGTAGTTGTAAAAAAAGTGCAAAGCAGGAAAGTAATTTAAGACTTAGGACTCCCGAATGCAATTCTGCATCTCACTGTCACAGTATAAATTTCTTCTATTTATAAAAATGGCAATGAAATATTGAGCAGCCAAAATTTGCTGTTTTGCAAAAAAGGCTTTAACTTTCAAGAAATAAACTATTAATATATGGCAAAAGTGGAACGGAATTCATGTGAATGAAATTATTATGATGGTTATTTGTAAAAATAATGCGTCATAAGGTACATCATTTCAGAGTCTCAGAGTTTGCTAAGTCTTTAGGAAAACAAATAGAATGACATATATATCTTTTCATTCAAAATATAAGTAAAACATAGAAAAAAGAAAAACAATCAATAATATGATGACCACACAGGTTTATTTTAGAATTCACTATACAGACAAAATACAATTGACTTAACAGAAATAAATTTTACTTAATTAAAGGTATGGGAGGGAATTCGCAAACGTAGAGTAGATGAATGTTATATGTGTACTAAGTAGTGTTTCAGTATTTTGATAACTTTAAAGTATTCTTAACAGCATGAAATTATTTTCTTTCCGATTACAATGCTCATGTAAATTCTGTTTTAACTTGCACATGTTGGACATTGTACAATAGGAAATGTTGGGTCAAAGTGAAGCAGCTGTTCCCTGAGGAATGATAGGGTCAGACACTGCTTATGAAGGAATGATTAATTGAGCAAGGGTTGGTTTCAGTAATTTTGAGCCAATCTAAAATATACAGGCTATAGAAGAGATGATTATATCTCAAAAACTCTTTTTTGAAGAGGGTATCATTTTACTTAGTTTCATAGTTTTCAGCTATTTTTATCATGTTCAATATCAGTCACACTTTTTTTCAAATGTCATTTCCTATTGAGAAAACCATGTATTCAATTGTTTTTTTTTTTCTTTGTTAATCAAATGAACCCCTGTGAAAGAATCTCTCTTCAAAAGATACCAAAAGCATGTATTTAGTTTGGAAAGCTCTGATGCTAGTGGTTCTAAGAAAGAGTGCATGTATTTTCTTTGTATGATCTCTGTGCTTAAAGCTGCATGTGCACTATCCATCACTTTTGCATTTGAGCCTTGTCATACATCTTCATGAAGAACATCCTCCAGAGACCCAACACTAACTGCTGGGTCTTCAGTCATAAGTAAAGGAACATTATATTAGATATAAGATTCACCTACCAACAAAAGCAAATTAATGACAATGCTTAAGAAACTAAACTGAAAGTCAGCTATGTGATTCTAATGAGTGACCGTTTCAAAACCCCCACTACAGTGACACTCCGAATGATTATATTTTTACTTCAATTTTTATCAATGCCAATGTGGACCTGAATGCAATTATTCGACATATTTAAAATGTTAAATTTCCCTAACATTATTCCCTTCAAACCCTTTTTGCTTTTATCCAAATTAAAAAAGATTGCTTCTTCATATTTTATTTTCTCATTAATAAAAGTGTCAGTATGTATTTTTAGCTAGAAGTTTTTGTGATGATATACGAGGAAAATATGAAAATATGTAATACAATTTAATTCTCCTTTAGTCTCAGAGATATTTCAAACTTTCAATTCTTGACATTACTAACTTTTCCTCTGATTTCAATAATAGAATGTTAAGATATACTCTAAAAGAAAATGCTCAAATGCACCTATTTCACAACTTGTCCTACCCTGGGAAAACTGTATTCTCAAAATTGGTTCTGCCTCCTGTAACTTTATGCTTATGAGATAGTAAAACAGGATTTATGTTTTTAGCTACCATTATAAGAGCAACCACATGACTTCAGGGACTAATCCTCAAAAAACTATTTTAGGTAAAGTATTCAGAGTTATTCCTCTCAGTGTCCCCGACGGTAGGCTGGCGTTTTTTGAAAACAGACAAATCAAACAAGACCGACTTCTTTGGACTTAAACATTCTGTATGTGTTGTTATTTGCAGTGCATGCCAGGACATTCATGAGCACAAGAGCCAAGCTGGCGAGTTAATTAAATATATATGTGTATATGTTTAAAACAGCCTAATAAGGAGCATTGGAAATCTTCAAGATGAGCGAATATCTTATAACTTCTTCCGCAGGTGCGAGGATAGCTACAAGCCATGGACTTTCTGTCCTGCTTCTTGTTTGTGGCTTTGTGAAGGGTGCTTTGCTTTAATCTAAAGTGCTGACTTTTTTCCAATATCACTTTCTCTTCTTAAAGCAAAGAGCAAATCGCCTGTAAAATCTACGGAGCGGACAGCAAAGTTGACCCTAAACTCCAAGCATCTCTCTACACCCACTGTACTCTAGTTACCTACCCAAGGAGCACCTGCTTTCTGGAGCATAGATGAAGAGGCTATCCTATGCTTTGTTCATGTTGCTTTCTTTAAATCACTGCTCTTTAATTTCAAGACAATTAGTGTGAAATGATAAGACATCTTCTAATGGCAAGATGTATTGTTTGCTTTCTTTTGGCTGCTTAAAGTAACATTTCACTGACCATCAGGGGTTGGTCTGAGTAAAAATTTACCATGGATACTACTGGTTTCCAACTTAAAGACCATTATCAGCAGGAAATCAAGATCTAAAGGCTATGGAACACAAGTTGTTAACAAAAGGAAACCCTGTTTTGGGATGAGAACAAAGTTACATTACAAGTCAACAAGGAGAACATTATTTTAAATAAATAATGAAATAATTTATTTTCCTTTTTTTTCTTAATTTTTTCCTCCTTTTTTATTATAATTCCTGTTTAATGGTGGCAATTGTTGATTATAGCCAATCCCTATCAATCCTAGGAAGTAATATAAGTACATTTTGAGGTGTCTATATTTCAATGTATTTTAATTCATTTTGCAGTTTCTGTATATGCAAACTTGAAACATTCTGTAAATTGCTTATAGTATGTGTGATATAACTTCAAATTAGATGGACTGTGAATTTCATGCAAGCTGAAGTTTGTCATTATATATAAAATATCTATGTAAGTATCTATATGTTGTGTCATTTACCAGTTTGCTTGTTTGTTTCTTTTTTGATAAAGCATTTATTTTTCATCCGTGCTTCATATATTGTATGATTTTCATAATCCATTGTTTCATTCTACAGGTTAGATAGCAACAAAATGTTTCTGTTGCCCTCTGCTTCCTTCTAGAAAATGTGTATCACACATCCTCAAAATTGTATGATTCTCTGATAAAGGAATTAATGTTTTGTGTGTATGTTGTGCTAAAATTTATTATTTTCCTGTGTGTATGTGGTGTGTGTGTGTGATTTTATTGAGGTTTGAGGGTCTCTTGTTTTTGAAGATTACTACACTCTGCTTTTGACAGCTATGCCTGTATTGTTGTTGTTGTTGCTACTGCTGCTTTTGTAATTATTTAAAATGTCAATTCTAGAAAATTTGCCTAGGAGATGAATGTGGGAAGATAAAGAGAACACCATAATTCCCTAAATTTATGGGCTAACAGTTCGTTCTATAGCTAAAAGCCTGCTTCCTTTGACCTTTATAAATTGCTATCATTTTTATTTGCACTCATTATACTTTAATCTCTTAATTAAAAGTTAAAGTGTGATTGGAAAAATATGCAAAAGATAACTTAAAATCCCTGACAAAAGAGGAGAATGTGTTCTGTTTTCACTTCTAGTGAGTTACATTTTAAATATTTTGTCCTCCACATAGCTTTATGACAAGGATTTTTAAAAAAAACGTTCTCTACTACTGTAATGACTGGCTGACAGAAGTGTAATGTGTCTAATGGATAGACACTGTGAGATACAGGTTGAAATGGATATGAACTAAGTTTCCCTTCTGGAAAGATTTTTTATTTTCTTTCATAACAAAGACCAGTGGATCACCTCTGTAGCATCATCAGCTCCCAGTCCTAATGAAGCTTGAAGGCAATGAGTCCTCTGCTTTTCAAAGGTAAATGCATTGATTTTCTGAAATTCAATTACCTATTTTCACAAGATTCTTCACATTTTCTTCTGAGAAAAAAATGTTTCATGTTAAAACTTTCATTGATATTTTTTTCTTGTTCATTATTTCAGAATAATGAAAATAAAGGCTTTGATTGCACTATTTTATCAACCTAGAAATTTTTTCTTTCATAACTAAATACTTAAAATGCATAAAACAATAGCAAGATGAATAGTTATTAAACCTTTATGTTTCTATACACTCAAGCATTATTTAATACATTTATTCAAATTCAGGCAGTCTGGTAAAATTCATCCTTTATTTTACTTTTAATCAAAGCTCACAGTATGAGATTGGCCAGTTGCATAACAAGAGAAGTTTTTACCTATAGCGACAATATTTTCCACACTCCTGACTAATGGTACATATTAATATGAAAAGAACTCTCACTGAACTTTGTGCCAACATCCAAAATGAAGATTTTGTCAGTATGGTACCAAGAGTTAAACACTTTGATCTCTTTAAGAAGGAGTATGGCATGTTCCTCCAAGCTCAAAAAGTTAACATTGAACCTTAAATATCAGAACACTACTTATAACAAATTAAGGAGCATTCCATTGGTTTTTACCACTTATTGTGTCCTTTTGGAATTATTAATTTGTATGAAACCATAACAAATATTGAAATATTAGTTACCTAACTTTTTCAAACCTGAGTTCCAAAATTATGTATACATTTTGTTAGAGGGAATCATAAAAATTTGAAATTGTTGAACTGAATTCAAGTTAAATTATTTAATTCTTTCTTAAAGACTTACCAATTGTTGACAAACAAAAACACTTTTTTGAATAAAAAATATTAAGCCATTGAAAACAGGAGCACTTAACTTGAGCTAGCTGATAAGCATAGTGAAGTCCAGGAACATAGTGAAATTACATGCTTAGTTTTGTACATTCACATTTATTTTACGAAGAGTGATCTTCACATTCATTAAGTCTGAAAGTAGAAGTGATTATGATTTGTTGGCCTCAAAGAAAGAATGATTCATGTTTTTGAACACCTAAGAAGACCTAATTAATATAATATTTAAGTAGTTAAGCCTAAACTTCTTGGAAGTCAAGTATATTCAAGTAAACATATTTGTGCATGTATATATAAAATTCCTCAAATAGTAGCAGGTACAGGATATTGTTTATGAAATTTTTAAACTATTGTTAATAGTTTAAAAATAACTTTATAAAGTATGCAGATATCATTTATGTAGTGGTCTTGGTATTGCTTTTATATCAAATCAAAAACATCAAATGTACTTCGGTTGTAGTTTCTATAAGTAAAAAATAATTTCAAAAGCAAATATAATTTGTCTGGTAATACATAGACTTTCATTATTTCATCTTGTAACTAAGACTATAGCTACTGATTTAAGCTTCAACTACAGAATATGTGTGCATGCAATTTCAAATATTAATTTTAGTACTATTAATTAGAGAAAAAAGGCTATCATGCAAAAGTGTTATAATTACAGTTTCAAAGATGAATTAAATAAGGTCTTTTCCTGTACCTAGTGAGAGACAGATATCAAATATTCAAGACCAAGAAAATATAAAGCAATATGTTCTAAGAGGAAAATCTAGTGGGACAATATAAATAATTGTGTTTAATAGAGATTAGAAGTGTAACTGGGAGGAACTGAGGAAGTTGCTCTTTGGAAAGAATTTAAGCAAAACTGTTAGTATGAGAAGTAAGCCTTGAGAATATCTGGGAGTAGAGTCTTCCAGGGACCAATGTGCAAAATTTCTAATGCATTATTATACTTTATGCACTAGAAGAGGACAGGAGTCTAATAAGTGATGGTAGACCAATGTGCAAAATTTCCAATGCACTGGCTTCTTTATGAGCTCAAAGAGGACAGGGGTTCAGTAAGTGATGGGAGAGTGGCATGAGATGACATTAAGCACGGGGTAACCAGAAAGGCCAAATGAATGAGTAATAAATGGACGGTGTTTATGAACATTTCAGTGTGGGCTTCTATCCCCATCTAAGGATACCTAATCTTTTAAAATTTTTTGAAACTGTATAATTTTTTTGAATTTTTGAATTTAATTTTTTAATTAAATTTTAATTTTTTAATCAAAATTTTTTTAATTTTAAGATTTTTAATTTTTTCAGAAATAATTGTATCTTTGGACAATTTGATTCCTCCAATATTATAGTTCTCCTACCACAAGCACCAACAGTCTGTCACCATATTGTCTTTGTCTTTCTCCCCATTTCACCTCTACTCAACCCCTATTCCAACCTTCCTATATACTTCATAGCTGTGGTCAACTTTCAAGATTTGTCATTGTCCGATCCTTTATTTTTTACTATAATCCATTAATAAGTGCTATCATCCAATATTTCTTTTTCATTCTGACTTATTTTACTTAACATCAACTCTTCTAGCTGCATCCATGGTGCAGCAAAGGGCATGAATATAACATCTTTAATCATTGATAAGTATTCCACTGAGAACCAGAAACTTATTTGTTTTCTTGGCTTCTTAAAGTGTACAGTTTAAATCTCATGTAAGATTCTGTCAGAAATAGCACTGAATATTTTTCCTGTACCATTTTTTTGAGATAACATTGGTTTACAGCAATGTATGTGGTTTAAGGGAATAGTGTAAGCTCACAACCCTTCAAATCAATTCCTACCAAAGCACCTGTAATTCTCTATTAAGACCCCTCTCCTATTTGCCCGCACACTACCCCTCTAGTAACCTCAATTCTACAGTCAAATTTCTATTGATTTTTTTGATTTACTTTTACAAATAGTCATTTTAACTTTGAACAGGTGCTTCAGGGATATATTAAACATGAGAGAATTTCACTCATCTCTTTAATATTAATTGATTAATTTAGCGATTATTAATTCTAAATAACTTAAGAAATAATAGAAGTCATGATGTAAGTCATGTGATGTAAGCCAATGTAAAAACCATAATGTAAACCAATTAATAAATAAATGTGACCAAAATTTGCAAATATATTTTGAAATAAATATATAAGTATGTAAATTGAAAGGGCAGACAAATTTTAAAAAGTGAGAGATTTATTCCTAGACAACATTGACAAAACACTGCAATTAAAAATGTAAAGAGAGGAGGAAACATCTACACATTCACAGAAAGGCTGAAAAAAATGGAAAATAAGGTCTTGAAATTCTAAAAATTACAGAAAATAATGCATGAAAAGGTGCAGTAGGAAGGAGTGAAAAATAATTTTACACTTAGCTAAGTGATTTTTATTATTAAATAAATAAATCACTTCTAGATAGACAGAGGTCATTAAAAAATTAGCATGTATCAATACTCTTGAAATTTATGCTTCCCTTCCCTTTATACTCCAAATGATATAGGAATCACATGGTATTAAAAATAATTAAGCATAAGATAAACTACCACATGAACTTTGTAATTGGGCTAAATCTAAATAATTGCATTTTATTGCATTTTATTGTATATGAAAAGAAACAAAGTTTTAACAAAAGAATATTTACCCTTATATATACTCTATTCTATTCTATTCTCTTTCATTTTTGCCATTGCTTGTCACACACCATTAAAGTGATTTCACAACCCAAAATTTGAAAAATATCATGAGTGTATTTTATTTCAAAATTTAATGCAAATAGCAAACATAACTAAGTAACAGTATATCATTTGAAACAATATGAGTCTTTTACTTTTATTGTGTTTTTGAAACACAATAAATGGCAGACATTATTTATACAAGAGAGGAAAAAAATTTTGGCCCTCTACCTAAGTGGTAAGACTTGTTCTAAAGTGGAAGAACAATAGGACCATTAAACCTTTGTGGGCTTTGTGTTTGCTATGGATTACTCCTTCCCATATCTGAGATATGCTCAAACCCAAACCTTCTTTGAAATCAATGAGATTCTCCAGAACACCTGAGAAATGTGATGGAGATTAGCATGAGAACATATTTTAATCACTTCCATGGTTATTTCCAGATACAGACAAGTGGTAAGAGACATTGAATTTGTGCTATTTGATCACCAAAGGTTAGGTGTGGTGATTGTAATAAGAAATAAACTCCTGAAATTTTATCAGAATCATTATACCCAAGTCTTAATTGTTGATTAAGACAAATTTTTGAATCTCTCCAAGAAAAAAATAGAAAAAAAATTCATGAACTCATATTTGATTTGTGTGATAAAATCCTTGTTTGCTAAAACAGTTCTGAGCCACCTTATTAAAATCACAACTCTCATCCAAATACATCACTACAGTCATTTAATAGACTAAGTACCCATTATTGGGACCCCTGAACCCAATGTTTCAAGTGATTGTTTGTCCTAGTTTATCCCAAATAGTCTCATATTTAAAGAATAACTATGTGTCAAAGAAACAGAAATAACTAGAGTTTGCCCTGTTATCATTCAATGATTTGGAACTTGTTAGTCCCTAGGTTAATATTGAAAGATAAAGTTTATAATATTTATCATAACCCACTGTTGACCATTGAAACATCTATGACTATTTGTAATTAACCCCAGTTCCTGCATACACAATTGAAATGTATATCTTCATTAGTGGAAGAAACACTTTATGTTGGTTTCCTGATCCATAATATAATAATGATAAATGTAAAAAGCCCTGGAGAGCCTCCTCTTTACCAAAATAATTAATTTTTTAAATGATAATAAATAAATGATGAAATAAATGACACTCTTAAAGTTATGGAAAAAAACATTGACTGCTTTCTTTGATAATAGATAACTAAGCCAAGTCCAGATTATTGTTAGCACAATTAGGTGCTAAGGACATTTGTATTACTGGTTCAGATGTATTCACTTGCTAGAGTAATTTAGTGAACTTCACTACCCATTAATTGTCCATTAACAATTGGGTAATTTCTAGTTTACCATAATGACAGTTAATACAGGGTTTACTTCTTGGCAGGGGTGAAATACCCCTTTGTGAACTTATCTCAGAGTTACATTGACTCTCCAAGCCTGAGCCATTATTTATTTTCCTCACCATCCCCAACACATCTTATTGATCTATTACATTGATGACATCATGCTGACAAGAACTGGAGAAAAGGAAGAAGCAGTGTTCTAAAAATCTTATACATTTAGGACAGAATGAAACATAAACTCTATAAAAACAGAAGGCCATGATTGACTTCATGTATACCTTTAAATGTTCAAGAAAATAATTCCAATCTTTTACAGATTATTCTAATAAATAGAATTATGGGGTGTTCTCCAATTAATTTCATAAAATTAATATCAGTTATCAGGTTTTTCACTAGCAAACCTGACAAAAATCATAGATAATTTTACTCATGAATGTAGAAACAAAAATTATTCACAGCATAAGAATAAAATAAGCTCACTATTTAGCACATCACAAGGGAAAGTAAGGAATGCAAAGTTGGGGAAAAAAATAAAATTCCAAAAGTCTCAGATTGTAACTAACTCTTCAGAAGCAGACTTGAGAACAGTATTGTAGTTGAAATGATTTATTTGATAGATTTAAGAACCTTAAGTTGAGAAGGTGGAAGCCAAACAAAGGAAAGAAGACAGAGTATGATATCAAACCAATTACCATTGTGAACACCTGCATTCTAACCCTAAGAAGGACAAACGGTGTCAATCACATGAATTAGAGTACCACCATCAAAGGAAGAAGTTTAAGTGTTTTAGTGACAAATCCTGCCAGTCATAGTTGAGGGTGACTGACCATAAGAAAGATTAAACTCCAGACATGTTTAGCCTACTTTGTATAGGAGCAGAACAGTCTCTTGCAGATTTTAAGACAATCTTCTGTAAAAGAATTACAGATATTGATAGCCAAAAATTTGCTTGCATACCATAAATTGCTAAGACCCTTTGTGTATGTTCCACAACAGCTCCTCCTACAACAATCATTAGCAGACAAGGATAAAAGAATGCACACATCTCAAAACTATGAACTATGCAAACTATGAAACTATGACATTTTAATGGTATTAAACATTCATTCATGATTTAATACTGATGAAACTAGGAATGAAAAGGATTTCTTACCCTGATTTTGTCACTTACGATTTACTCTGATAAAAGATATTTTCAAAAATATTATAAGAAACACCATATTCAATAAAAAATAAATATTGTCCCCTTGTAGTCAATGCACAATCAAGTTTGCAATCTCACATACACTACAGTATAAGAATAATTTTATAATCTGTGATTGGGAAGAGCTTACAAGATCATTAGGTAGAAAATATAAATAATTGATATATTCATAAAAACATGCTGAATAAAATAAACAAGAATATTCAAAAATAAGCAAAGTTGAGTTAGGGTTTGAAACACACTGAAAGTTTCCTTCCAAATTATAAAAATATATTGTACCTAATACTTCCTAACACTAAGGGTGAGATCTCATGCAAGGTGTTCTCTGATTAATTGATTGATTCCTGAGGTATAATTGACATTTAACATTATATTGTTTTCAAGTACACAGTATAATTAGTCTATATATTTGTACATTATGAAATAAACACAAATGTGTAGTCATTATCCACCCCATACATGGTAACACATTTTTTTCTTGTGTTATACACTTCTAACATCTACCCTTAGAAATATTTGATGCCCAAATTGGCAACACAGTATCATATACTATAATCAGCCTATGCATTACTTCCCAGACTGAAATTTGTGGCATTTTTGACCTGCTTGTGTTCACACAAACTGCTACCTCATTCAACTTCCAATCTTCATCTATGAATTTATTAACTAAATTTTGTGGGTTTTTTCCTTTTTCTTTTAAGATTCTGCATATAAGCAAGATTTTTTCATATTTTTCTTTCTCTGACTTGTTTAATTTAACATAATACTTTCAAGGTCCATCCCTATTATAAAAAAATGACAAGACTTGAGGGTCTTCAGGTGTGTCCCTTCTTTGCATTGCTGTTGCCACAAAACTGGAGAGCCACCTCCTTCACCCAGGCTCCTGAGAGAAGCCGCCAGACCTTTCCCCTCCCCAGATGAGATGCTGGAAGTCAGTGCCACCAGCACCAGGCCTTTGGGAGTGTCCCTTTCTTGCATTACTGCCACTGCAGTTCCAGACAGTCAGCCCCTTCACCCAGGTTCCTGAGGCAACCTGCACCACCTTACCCCTCCCCAGGTGAGACATCAGAAGTCAGTGGCATTGGCACCAGGCCTTTGGGAGGGTCCCTTCCTGGTGTTGCAGCTGCATAAGATCCTGAGAGAGGCCCCATTCATCCAGATTCCTGAGGGAACCTGCCCAAACTTTCCCCTCCCCAGTGAGACACCAGAAGTCAGTGGCTCCGGTGCCTTAAGCAGCACCAGCACAAATTAGTAAACTAAACTACAGACCTAATTGCAATCTGGAAAATATTACTATCAGCATGCCAACGAACACCAGAACCATGGTTTCTCAATATGTAGAACAAGTCAGATAGCAAAATTCAGTAAGAAAAAAAACAGTAGACATTCAAGCAAGTCATACAGAAAATAATCCATCACCACTAAAGAAAGACAAACTCCAGGAAACACCAAGGAAAATATTAAAGAAAAGATGTGTATCACAGACAAAGATTCCAACATCAATCTGCTAAATACACTCCAAAAGATAAGAGAAGACTCAGAAAAAAAGACAACAGAATGATACAAGCATTTAATGCACTAAGGGAAGATGTAGAAAAATATGAAAAAAGAAAGCATCAATATGTATAACCTAATCAATGAACTGAAGATGAAAATGAATCCCTAAAAGTGAAATTGAAGGAGACCCAGGATTTAAGAGTTGCAATATATGACCTAAAAATGCAGGGAAAAGCCATGGAAGCAGATTAGATGAAATAGAAGAACAAATCAGCACACTTGAGGATACAGAAATAAAGAGGACAGAGAAAGAAAAAGAGAGAAAAACAAAAGTAAGGCTGAAAAAAAGCTCAGACATATGTCAGATTCCTTAAAGAAAAGAAACACAAGAGTAATACAGTCCCAAAAGGAGAGGAGAAAGTCATGGGAACTGAAAGGCTTTTCAATATAATAATAGAGGAGAACTTCCCGAATATGTAGAAAGAAATGAAAATAGACATAGAGGAAGCAAAAATACACCAAACTACTTTAATGAAAGAAAAGCAACAGTGAGACACATCATCGTAAAACTTCCAAAAACCCAAGATAAGGAAAAACTAATGAGAATGGCTAGAGAAAATAAACAGATAACCTACAAAGGAAATACATTAGACTGACCCCAGATTTTACTGAAGAGACTCTCCAGGCAAGGAGAGAATGGAGTCACATCTACAAAAACTTCAAGAAAAAAAAATGTCAGCCAAGAATACTCTATAAAGCTATCATTCCTCTATGAAGGAAAAATTACAACCTTCTCTGACAAGCAAAGTCTCCAGAAATTTGCTACCACTAAACCCCCACTCCAAGAAATTTTGCAGGAGGACACAAGATCAAAACCATAAGAAGAACAAATAAAACAAATATTTAAAAAATGAAACCAAATCAAAACCCCAAAATGACCACCAGGAAACCTTTAGAATCTCAAGCATCAATAATGACTCTAACATCAATGGTCTAAACTCAGCAATAAAAAGACAAAGATTTGCAGACTGGATCAAAAAACAGAACCCAATATTCTGCTGCCTCCAAGAAACACATCTCATCTCTAAGGATAAGCATAGACTGAAGGTGCAGGGCTGGAAAACTGCACTACAAGCAAATGACTCCACAAAAGCAGGAGTTGTCATTCTTATATCAGACAGAGCAGACTTCAATTAAGAAAAGCGACAAAAGATAAAGATGGCCACTACCTAATAATTGATGGGTCAATCCACCAAAAAGACATAACAATAATCAACATATATGCATCTAATGAGGGAGCACCAAAATTCATAAAACAACTACTAGTAGAACTGAAATCAAATATTGGTGAGAATACATATGTGGTAGCAGATTTTAACACACCACTCTCACCAAAAGATAGATCAACAAAACAGCAACTACACAAAGAAATAAAAGCTTTAAAGGAAGAGCTAGACCAAATGGACCTAATATACATATATATATATATGTAGGACACTGCAGCCCCAAGGAAAAGAATACACATTCTTTTCAAATACACACAGTTCATCCTTTAAAATTGACCATATATTATGCCACAAGAAAACCTGAACAAATACACAAAAATTAAAATAATACCAACCTTTTTCTCCAATCATGAAGGCATCAAATTAGAAATCAACAATGAAAAGAAAATAAGGAGAGTAAACACTACATGGAGACTGAACAACAGGCTTCTGGAAGATCACTGGGTAAAAGAGGATATCAAAGAAGAAATTAAAACCTATGTGAAGGCAAACAACAATGACAGCACAATGTTCCAAAAT
This sequence comes from Uropsilus gracilis, assembly GCA_004024945.1. Taxonomy (NCBI): domain Eukaryota; kingdom Metazoa; phylum Chordata; class Mammalia; order Eulipotyphla; family Talpidae; genus Uropsilus; species Uropsilus gracilis. Next base: position 26,395 of record PVHY01011189.1, on the reverse strand, counting down.
GCGTGGGATGCAGCAAAGGCAGTATTAAGAGGAAAGTTCATAGCAATACAGACCCAATTAAAGAATTGAAACAGACCAAAGAAATACTCTATCTCCCAACTTGTGGACCTAGAAAAAAAGCAACAAAAAATACAAAACCCAGCAGAAGACAAGAAATAACAAAAATAAAAGCAAAGATGAATGAACTAGAAACCAAAAAGACCATTGAGAAGGTAAAACCAAAAGTTGGTTCTCTAAAAAAAATAAATAAAATTGATAACTCCCTTGCAGGACTTACAAAGGAAAGAAGAGAAAACTCTAACAGGACCATAAACGAAAAAGGAGATATTACAACAGATCCAGAAAACATCCAAAATATAATTAATTAAAGACTACTACAAACATCTATATGAAAACAAATACAGCAACCTGGAAGAGATGGACAAATACCTAGAATAATAGTGTCATCCAAAATTGAACAAAGAAAAAAATAGAGAACTTAAGCAGGTCAATCATAGGCAGTGAAATTGAGGCAGTCATCAGAACTCTCCCTAAAAACAAGAGTCTAGGTCCAGATGGTTTCACAAATGAATTCTACCAAACTTTCAAAGAGGAAATAACACCAGTACTGTTAAACTCTTTCAAAAAATTGAGAAAAAAGGAAAGATACCAAATACATTCCATGAAGCAAGCATTACACTAATTCCATAACCAAATAAAGATAGTACAAAGAAAGAGAACTACAGACCAATCTCCCTAATGAACACAGATGCAAAAATTCTAAACAAAATCCTGATCCAACATTGCATACAAAGGATTATCCATCATGACCATGTGGGATTCATCAGGGTCACAGGAATGTTTCAACATCCGAAAATCAATCAACATAATCCATCAGATCAACAAAGAGAAAAACAAAAGCCATATGATCATATCAATAGATGCAGAAAAAGCATTAGATAAAGTTCAGCATCCTTTCATAATGAAAGCCCTGGAAAAAATTGGCATAAAGGGAACATATCTCAACATAATAAAATCTTTATATGACAGACCCACAGCAAATATCATCCTCAATGCAGAAAAACTGAAACAATTTCAATTAAGGTCTGGAACCAGACACGCCACTCCTTTTCAACAGAGTTCTGAAAGTCCTAGATAGGGCAATAAGACAAGAGAAAGACATAAAAGGAATCCAAATAGGGAAAGAAGAAATAAAGCTATCATTATACATGTATGATATGATACTCTATGTAGAGAACCCAGAAATATCAATGGAAAAGCTAATTGAAATAATAAACCAATTCAGTAAGGTAGCTGGATACAAAATCAACACACAAAAAATCAACAGCATTCATATATACAAAGAATCAATCAGAAGAAGAAGAAATTTTAAAAAAGATGCCATTACCATTGCATCAAAGAAAATCAAATACTTGGGAATAAACCTAATAAAAGAAGTAAAAGAAAACTATAAAACACTCTTAAAAGAAATAGAAGATGATGTTAAAAAATGAAAACACATTTCCAGTTCATGGATTGGAAGAATCAACATTATCAAAATAGCCATACTACCAAAGGCAATCTACAGATTCAATGCAATTCCAATAAAGATCCCAATGACATGTTTTAAAGAGATAGAACAAAAATTACTGGAATTCATATGGAACAACAAAAGACCCCGATCAGCCAAAACCCTTTTGACAAACAGAAGAAAGAATGAAGGTATTAGTATTCCAGACTTCAAACTATACTACAAACAAAACCATAATGCTTAAAACAGCATAGTACTGGTACAAAAACAGACAAACAGACTAATGGATCAGAATTGAATACCCAGAAATAAAACCACACATATATGTTCAATTAATCTTTGATAAGATAAAGGGGCAAAAAAAACATACTCTGGAACAAGGACAGTCTCTTCAGTAAATGGTGCTGGGAAAACTGGATCAAGACATGTAAAAAAAATGGACCAGGACAACACCCCACACCTTGTACAAAAATCAACTCAAAATGGATAAAGGACATGGAAGTGAGACCTGCAACCATAAAATACATAGAAGAAGAAAACCTGGGCAAAACCCTTCATGAATTTCACCTTAAAATCCATTTTGGGAAACAACTATGGCTGGCAAAAAATTGAAGGAAAGCATGAACAGCTGGGACTATATCAAACTAATAAGTTTCTGTACAGCAAAAGAGACAATAAACAAAACAAAAAGAAACACAACTGACTGAGAGAAATTTTTTATTTCCCAGACAAGTGACAAGGGTCTGATAACAAAGATCTACAAAGAGCTTCTACAGCTCAACAAAAACAAAGCAAAAAACCCAGTCAAAAAATGTGGAGAACTAAAAAGACGCTTCACCAAAGAGGAGATACAGAAGGCTAATAGGCATATGAAAAAATGCTCCACATCACTAATCATCAGGGAAATTCAGATTAAAACCACACTGGATACAATCTTATACAAGTAAGAATGGTCCATATGAATAAAATGGACAATAACAAGTGTTAGCATGGATGTGGAGTAAAAGGAACTCCCTTACACTGATGGTGGGAGTACAAACTGGTCCTGGTACCGCGACTATGGAAGGATCCTCAAACAATTGAAAGTGGAATTGCCATTTGACCCAGCAATCCCACTGCTGGGTATCTACCCAGAGGATATGAAAACACTAATGCAAAAGGACACCTGTATGTGCATGTTTATTGCAGCTCTTTTTACAATGCCAAGATTTGGAAATAGACCAAATGCCCCAAAACTGACGATTGACTGAAAAAAAATGTGTTATATGTACATGATTGAATACTACATATCAATCAAGGAGGACAAACATATGTCATTCACAGTAACATGGATGAAACTAGAAAGACTCATATTAGCATAAATAAGTCAAAAAGAAAAAGAGAAATACGGGATGGTCTCACTTATATGATGGATATAAGGAAAAACAAACAAATGAATAAGAAAAAAACAACCAATGGGACTGAACAATGGAGTGGCAGAGGAGGAGAGGAAAGAAGATGGGGGAGACAAAGGGCACAAAAGAGTAGGACGGTTAACAGGAGTTAAGGAGGTGGGAAAGCCCTGGGATACACAATATGTAATATAAATACAAATACACATATAAGAAAATTTAAAATTTTTAATTAAATAAAAAAAAAACAACCATCACAGAGATAGCTGACATTCTCTGTGTGTATCTCTTCTAACCTATTCCTTTTATACATTCCCAGATAATAATCAGTACACTGGAATAGCAATTTGATATTGCTATTCCTGTGGTATTTGAAACTTTTAAATCACACATCAGTAAATAATATATTATTTTGCATGGTTATAATTTTGCAATTATGGTATTGTAATATGTATCTATGTAACTTGCTTTCTTCCCACAAAAAAATTTAAAAATAAAGTTAAAAAAATGACAAGACTGTGCTTTGTGATTCATTTATTGAGTAATCTGAATGTTTAACATATTTGAATGCAAATCAGAAGGGAAAAAACCTGTTAGATGTCTACATCATGATGAAAAGTGCTGTCTTCTAATTTTTATAACCCCACAGGTACAGTGGTGTTCAAAATATGCTGTTAATTTCAGGATTCTTTATAAATCCTACTGAAAGTCTTGCTAGGAGAATCATTGTGAAGATCACTGGATTTTTGTATGATATCTGTGCCTTCATGTTAAGTTATTCATTTACTTTTAGAAATCAATTTAATATTGTTTCCTAGCAGAAATTAAGCATTATGTAACATTTGGGCCTTGGTTTTATGTATAAAATGTAGCTTGTCACAAAGTTCTACCATTAAGGAGAAGTAAGAGAATTTCTGATTAAGATGCTGAAGGTAGAAGTGATTGTATAAAAATCTCAAACTCTCAGTTTCCTTATTCTGCCATACTATCAGTTCACATTATAATGATATGAGAAATTAGGTATCCATAAAATAAAAGGTTTATATTTAACTTGTGGATGATATTCCAATCAGAAAATGTTAGACTCAGAACATGTAAAGTCAAAATAACTATGTGATAATCTCTACTTCCAACTCAGTGAAACCATTGTGTGTCACCTGGTAGAGGTTCATCATCCTTGCAAATTAAGACTTCCAAAAGGAAGTCTGAAGGGATAGGAAGCAAAATTTCAAAGAGGAGATATTATACACAATAGCATAAGAATTCACTCCCACTTTCATCCTTGGTCCTGATACTCACACGTACTGAATTTGGAAAAAATCAGGAGATTATAATTCAAAGAATAAACTATTAGGAAATCACTAAGTCTTTAGTAGCCATGACTTTATTTCTTCAGGCCATCCTTTCCGAAAGAAGAGTACTTAATAACTGTAATGCGTATTGTGAGCATAATGGGTATGCATTTCTTGGCACTCTTCTGTTGTGGAATGATTCCTTGATCACTGTTGCAATAAAGCTGTCAAAATGCTGTAAAAAAAAAAAAAGAAAAATCATTATGTCCTCTATTTATATGTTACAGACAGAACAATAAGTCATCTTTTCCATGTTAAAAAGAATTCAGTGGAATTCAACCCAGTATCAATTGTCTTGCAGCTACCTAACCCTGGGTTCTGCTGTGGGCAGTTGACTATCCAGCAGTGCACAGTCATAACAGCCTTTGTGTGGGGAAGTATAGTCATTGAGCCCAATCATATGTAGTAGTAAGGGTGAAATAAGGTAATGTAACATTGTAATATGGCCAAGAAAATAATGATGATCTCTACAAGAAACAAGTGGTTCTTGGTAAAGTTTACCATTTCAAAAAAATAGTGTTCTTTGTAAACCTGAGTTTGATAGATACTTTCTCTGCAAGATGAATAAAATCTAATTTATTTTTACAAAAAACTGCACTGTATATATTTAAAGACTACAAACACTTTTATTAAGTTTAGAAACACAACCAGAATCCCTATTATTTATTATGTGATATTAAATATCAATCTGATAATCTAGCTAGTGCAAAACACAAAAATAACAACACTGTAAAGAAGAACAAAATTGCCATAATAAAGGCTAGGCAATTATCAGTTAAAAAGCACAGAAAAACTAGTAATTGACTTTGATATAATAAAAGAAATAAATATGCAAGAAATACCTCTGTTAGAAAAACAGAATATAAAAAGAAATACATTCACATTGAGAGTATGTAAACACAAATTAAATAAAAATAGCGATATTACAGTCATTTCCTAAATAGAGGAAATGAAAAAAATATTGATAGTGCAGAAGAAAATTAAGAATGTTTTAGAGTAGGTATTCTAAAATGGCAATACTTTTCAAAACCATGCATTATCTAGGTATTCTAGATAAGTTTTTGTTTTTGGAAGTTTTACTTAAACTTGATCTTAGAAATGTAATAAAGCAAAATAGTCAAGGAAAATGTAGAAGAGTAATGAAAGGATACTTAACCTCTCAGATAATATAAGTACAATAATTAAAAATAATGTCATTAAATTCCAAACATTTAAAGGAAGATAAATGTGACACAATGAATATACTATAAATGAATGTCAGCTGTATGTAATATATATATATATATATAGAGAGAGAGAGAGAGAGAGAGTACATATATATGATAAATGTGATATGGTAACCAGATTTTATGGGTGCAGCAGGGCAAGGTGGTCTTGTTAGGACTGATTTTGCTGGCCATAGCTCCCAACCTGTGAATATTTCCTGCCCTTGACACCAGCAATATCAAATCTAGCCATGGCTCCTTAGAGTCCACAGGCCCATAAGACTATCAAGACTCCAGTGCACAGTGATATGTGCAGGATTGGGCTTATGCCCCTTTTACAACTAGCTGTAAATGGAACAGACAGGTGTAAGCTAAATGGACCAGTCAGGATCAAGCTTAGTTTATTAGTCAATTATTTGGGTTGAAAAAATGGAAATGAGCTGATTGATATTAAACAGTCCAATCAGATGCTTAGGATTAAAAATGCTCTAATCAGGCTTGTGGATGGGGACGCTGAAGTGGATGTAAGACAGCAGCTTTTTTCATTCTGCTCTCAGCTTTGAAAGAAAAGTTAATCCTCTTCGTGATCTTCAAAGAAAGAAGAAGGTTCAGTCTGAAGTTGGCTTTTGAACCTTCTTTATTTGGAGGTCAGGAAAAATGAAAAAAGACAAACTTACGCAGCAACATGGATGAAGGTAGAAGGAATCATGCTAGCAGAAATAAGTCAGAAAGAAAAAGAGAAATACTGGATGGTCTCAATTATATGAGGGATAAAGTGAAAACAAACTAATAAACAAGAAAAATTTAAAACCTACTCTCAGCAAAATTGAAACATGAAGAAGAGAGGGGGAGGGGGAAGCAGCAATGGGAGGGGCACAAAAGACTAAGACAATGGTTCATGGGTGATAAGGTGGTGGGAGAATCCCAGGGTAGATAATGATGTAAAATAAAACAGATGATAGATAGATAGATAGATAGATAGATAGATAGATAGATAGATAGATAGATAGATAGATAGATAGATAGATAGATAGATAGATAGATAGATAGATAGATAGATAGATAGATAGATAGATAGATAGATAAAATGAAAGAAGACTGTTCAGTAGATGACCACAAAAATAAGCCAGCAGCCAACCTTCGAAGAGAAAGCATTCTCTAGAACATTCAGAGTATAAGGATTCTGCTCCCAACCTCTGAAGAAAGAGAAGCTTTGAACACTCAACTTCCATATGACTCAGAGGAACTCCATAGCCTTCAGATGACTTCCAGCACTTAAGACCTCCATAGAATGTCCATAGAATGTCATAGAGACCTGGTCATTGCTTCTGCCTCCAGTGCTGATTCTGACATGTCCTGCAAGGAGCACTGTAAGGCTTGTCCCAAGGTCCCAAAAAGCTGACCCTGGCCTCTGATTCTTTGGCACTGCCTCCCAGAATTGGCGTGAGTTCATCATTGTCTGGTCCAGTGTTGGACCCAGCCTTAACACTGCTGCTGTGGAGAGCTATCACTTCATCTTCCATGAATAACCTTTGTCTGGGCCATCTGGATACTTTGGATATTAGATATCCACATCTGGATACTGTGGGATTAGAAAGTGATCCACTTGTGGCCTCAAAAACTTTTTCTTATTCCCCAATCTTCTGTTTGCTGTACCATGAACCTGAGTAGATATGCAATTGTTTCCATGAGTGAGAACCTACTAATAGTGATCTGTCCATGTACCTTGGGCACTGTCTTTTGACCCTGTTTTAACACATCTTTGCTGTATTTTAAGTGTCTTTGCATTGCTTCAGTATGAATGGGCAAATGGAAAATTAGAATTATTCAACCAATATTTATGATTTGATAAAAATCTAGTTGCAGTGTCATTGATCACCATAAAACTGAATAATCTAGAAGGATTACATATTTATAGGGGGAAAAGCAGATTAAAAACGGACTTAAAAATGGATCATAAGTATTAGAAATAAACAAAGAAAGTAATCAATAAAGTACATAATATAATATTTGTTAGTAAAATATATAATATATGATAACTCAAAGAATATGTCAAACTAACTCAATTAAGCTATTATATAATAAAATTTAAGGAAAACAAAATATAAAAAGGCATTAAAACTTCAATTTAAAAATTAGCTAAGAACATGAAAAGAAACCTATTTCATGAGAGAAAAAATAATACTTAAAAATAAGAAACAAGGGATATAGCAAGTAATATAGAATAAATCAAAATAAGACTTAATAAAATGATGCAACCATATTTGAAGAAATATATACTATAAAATAAATAATACTTTAATTTACTCAATAAGCACCCTTAAATGCATTTAGTATTATGAAGGAAAGTAGTTAAGTGAAGTTAGACTGAATTTTATCTCTGGCTTCATCAATTGTTTTGAACTTTATCTCTGACTTTATCAATTGTTTTATCAGAAATTTTTCTAACCTTTTAAAAAATTTTTAAAGTTTGCATGAAGATATTTGTTTCCCAGCTGAGGTACTTGTTTGTTCAATTTTTGTTCAATTGTCACTACTCTTCATTTTTTGTTGCCAGAAAATATAATAGATGATTTGATCCCCTTTAATAGAAAAAAATGTTTTGATTTATAAGTTACTGAAGTGTGTAAGAATTTTCATAAACAACCATATTGCCAAAGGATTGATCTCCTGACAATGAATAGTTTGTACACTTTAACCTGCCTTCAAATACACTTCCAAGAATATCTTGCCCACGTGTTGACATGTAGTAGATGAAAAATAAAATTTTTCCCCTGGTGTTACTCTTGATAGAAAGGTCATTTTATAGAAAGGGCCAGATTTTCATTTCTATATCTTCAAAATAAAGGTCATTTTCTGACTACAAATGTGATAAAAAGGACTCAAGTCAGTATAATATTGCTGAACAAATTTAGAGTATAGCAATGCCAGATTTCAAGATTCAGTATAAATTACAACAAGTGAGTGTGTAACTGGCAAATTAAAAGACAAATAGATAGATGAAGTGGATAGAGTGTCCAGAAATAGACCTACACACATGCACACACAATAATAATTGACATGGGGAAAATATACTATTTTCAAAAATGACCTGGAGCAAGTGAACTAAAGAATGAATCAAGGCACTGATTTTATGACTTTCACAAAAAGTAACTCAAAAGGGATTTAAATATATAACCCATATGTAAAACCCAAATCAGTAAGTTTCCTACAAGAAAACACAGGAAAAATGACAGCTGATTATAGAAAATTCAGACACATTACTTTTTTTTAGATACAACACCAAAGGCATACACCGTGAAAGAAACAAAAAATCAATAAATTGAACTTAACAAAATTAAAAACAATTTTATGAGAGACAAGTTAAAAGAAAGTTAACACAAGTCACAAAAAGATGAAAATATTTATAAAATATATCCAGCAAGGTACTTGTATCCAAAATAAACAAAGAACTCTTAAAGATAAAATAAAGCAAATAGCCTATTTTAAAAATGGATAAAAGATCTGAGCAGACGTTCGACAAAATAAAAAAATTGATAGTCACTAAGTATATGAAAAAAAGTTCAATACCGTATGTCATTGGAGAATGTCTATTAAAATGATGATTTACCACTACATATCTAATGACATGCCTAAAATCCAAGACACTGTCAACACCAAATGCTGGTGAGATATGAAACAACAGAAACTCTCCTTAACTATAGAAATGCTGGGGACCTTACCGGATCGACCGGCACACGGGTGTTGGGCGGGCTCTGCTCTCCGTGGTCACTCCGCGATGGCGTGGTCACCTCATCCCGCATGCAGCGGCTCCACTCCCTCTAGAGATCGGGTGGGGTGGAGCTGGGGTCAGCCCGGGGAGCTGCTGCGCTAGGCTCCACCACACATCTGAGCACTGTGAAGAAGCAGGGCATCCTGTGCGTGGGGGGTGTGGGGGGTGGGGGCAGTCCACCACAGACCCCTCCGGGTTTGCCTCCACTCATGAGAGCCCTAACCGGGAATAAGTATCTTAGGACAATTATTCATCCACAGAAACCAAATGGATGAGGTTTCTGTGGAGGAGGAAACCTAAAGGAGGAAAGGAGGAAAGACCCTAAAATTGTGCCACCCGGGCAGGACTCAGGGGGAACAGGGCGAGAACCACCCACCACTGAACTGCGAGAACAAACAAAATACAACGCCTACAATGTCACTGAGGAGCTGTGAACAGAAACCTGGCACAGAGATGCTGTCAATAAGGGCACTGCACAGACCCTCTTTGCTTAGAGGGGAGAGGCTTGCCGAAAGCCAGGCATGGTGGCTCGTGCCTGTAAGCTTCAGCCTATGAAGCAGCTGGGGCTAGGAATCCTGGTTCGAGTCCTGCTCAGGGCAACACAGCGAGACCTCGTCCCAAAAAATAGCTGGGTGTGGTGGGGCGCGTCTATAATCCCAGCTACCTGGGAAGCTGAGGCTGGGGGTTGCTTGAGTCTGTGGTACCACGGGCAACGGGAGCCTGCGGTTCCACAGGCAAAAACAGCGAGACCTAGTCTCAAAAAAAAAAAAGGCTTGCTAAATGGCAGTGGCCCCACAGCAAAGCCCCAACAGAGACCCCAGCTGATGGCTATCCCTTCGAGGATCAGCTCTTCCAAAACATAGGGCTGGGAGTCATGCCCACAAAGCCAAAGACCCGAAGCATGACTGAAGGAGCAATAAAATGTTGCAGAAACTGCAGAGATGAGTCCTACCAAGAAACAAAAAACAATCATACAAGGCAAAGGTACTCCAATCAACCTACAAAGGCAAAGGCAGTACAGGAAAGATACACAGCACGCTATACCAAGTCCTGGGAAACCAGACCCTCATCAAGGATGAGGAAATGGATCCAGAAAAGGAAAAAAAAAAAAAAAGGGAGGGGGCTAAACATGGACAAACAACAAAAAGAAAGGAGGCAAAGTGACCAGGGGGGATGTAGTGTGGTGGGGTATTCCCATGGGGATCAGCAATTAAACAATCATGTATTGTAAAAAATCCAAAAATTAAATTAAAAAATAAAAAATAAACCCTATAGAAAGAAATGCCAAATTGTAGAGTTTGCTTGAAAGACAATTTGGCTGTTTCTTACAAAAATAAATATGCTCTCTATGATCCAACAATTGTCTTCATGATCCAAAAACTATCTTCTTGAGTACATAATTGAGATGAAAATTTATGGTCCCACAAATCCCAAGATGCAAATATTTATAGTAGCATTATCTTTGGTTGCCCATAACAACATGTACTTAAAGATATCCTTTAAAAGATGAATGGAGTTTATGCTATGGAGTGTTTTACTTTGTTTTCTGGTATATATTTTATGGTTCAGATTACGTCCAAGTGTTTCATCTATATTGAGTTTTTTGCATATGGTGTGAGATAGTGGTCTGATTACATTATTTTACATGAAGTAGGCCACAACACCATTTTTTTGAAATATTTTCCTATTAGAATATACATTCTTCATTCCTTTGTCACAAATTAACTGTCCATATATGCGTGGGTTTTTTCCTGCACTCTCAGTTCATTGATTTGTGACTTTTTTTGTTCAAATACCATGCTATTTTAATTACTATAGACTTGTAGTATAGTTCAAAATTTAGAAGTATAACACCATTTCCCCATTTTTCTAAGGATCTTTTTAACTTTTGGGGGTGTTTATGTGTCTATATGAATTTCAGTAATGTTTGTTCCCAAAACACTAACAAGAATATAAAACAATGATACTTTAACCAAAAAAGGGACAAGAGGAGAAGTACAAACAAACAAAAATAAATGGATAAACAACAGTGGTACATTCATTTAACAGAATATAATTCAGTAATAAAAATAAATGAGTAACCAGTCTAAATGAAATTATAGAAGAACTTGCAAGAGGAATATAAGGAAACTGAAAAAAAAGATAAAACTTGCAGGCAACTATATAACTGAGGCATACAGTATGGGAGGAATGGGACAAGGAGAAGGTTAAACCAAGGAAGAGATGAGCAAAAGGGACCATGGTGATAGTTCATAAGTTATGTGGTGGTGGAATTATGGACACTATCTGAGAGATGAAATCAAATACTGTACAAAAATGAACAATGGTGTAAGAAAATATAAAGTTCAATAAAAAAGATATGAAAGAAATGTAGATGCCTAATGCTAAGTGCAAAAAGGTCATATATTACATAATCTAAATTATATTATATTGCAATTAAAGACAAAACTTGTAGAAAGTAAAAGATCAGTGGTAGCCAGAGACTTAGGACAACAGTGAGATATGGTTGGGAAAATTAAAGCAATTAAACTATTTTTTATGATATAGCAATGGTAGTTATAAGACAGTGTGCAATTGTAAAAACCATGTAGCTGGAAAACCAGAAAAAATTATCTCTAAGGTAAACTGTGGACTTTAGTTAATAATGTATCAATATGAATTATCAGTTGTTACAAATATACCACATTAATGTAATATATTAAATAGACTAGGAGAAGAAAATATTTTAGTTTCGTGAACCATCTGCACAAATTTTCTATAAGCCTGATGTCATAAATATAGCATTTATTAATTTAAAAGAAAATGGTTACTGGGATGCTTTAAAATACAGCAACACTATCATATTTCAAAAAAAATCAAGATAGTTTTACTACAAACCAACTCAGTTTGGCTTCTGTCAAAGATTTCCATTGGTTTATAACAATCTTCCCTCACCTTGTTACCATATTTTTCTTAAAATTTCATGCTAATGTCATGAAGTATTTCATGAGGTCACCACATTGAATTGAAATTCAAGACGAAATTTTCAATACCAACATACAAAATATACATTGAAATCTTTTATTTTCTAAAATTTTATGGTGATAAATATGCAAAGGAAATTATAATGCAACAGACCCTTAACACACAACACTCTATTATATTCTACATTATCTGTATTTATGAATTCCATCAGTATAAGATTTCATTCTGCCTGCATCTCAAAAAAATATTAAGATGTGAATTGCATTTGGATAGAGGTTAGTGGTATACTTCATAAAATTAACACTTGTGTTTCTGTAACCCAATAGAAATGTTGACTCTAATCTAAAGTAGAAGTATAACATACATCAATTAAAAAGTAAGAAATTACGAATACAAGATAATAAAAATATTAAGATTCACTGATTTGGTTATATAAGCAAATGTCTGGGTAATTGTCCCTAAGTTTGATACACCCTGAGTGTTTTAACTGTCTGCATGCATTGACATTGTTTAGACAGTCCAGGAACTCTGGGGAATCACAAATACATTAAACCTTCTGCACTGATTATAGTATAATATAGACTATAGTACAATATAGTACAATTTTAGACTTATAGTCTAAGATTAGGGAGAAAAGACACCAGTTGCCTTGAAACTGAACATTTCTTCCTTTACCTCATGCAATTTTTCTTAAAGCATCTATTTTGTATATGCATTACTTCAATGAAAGCTATGGATAAAGCTGACATTATTAAAATATTTTTGATATGCTAACACAAGGATACCTAGTTTTTTCTTGAGAACTTCATTTTATTTTTAAATTTACATCAATAGTACATTTTTCATATTCCTCAGTGCAAAAAAGTTCCCAGTAAAGTTGGAATGGTCAGCTCTGGAAGATCACTTAAACATCTGTTTTGAGGTAGCCATAAATTTTACTTTCTGTGCATTGGGATCATGCATGAAGGTGATTTGTGTAAGCTTCTAAAGTTACACCGAACTGTAGAAACATTACAGAGTTGTTTAATTTAATCTTCCTTCCTTTATAATTTAGGGGAGAATGTATGTTTGTTTATTGGGAGATAAATTTGCAGAAATAAAATTACAAAGATAAAGCTAAGCTCTTGACATTTAATAACAATACAAAAGTTCTTGGGAGAGCATTCCTAAATCACTGTTAAAGGATTTTCAATGAAATTTCTAAGTGCAAAATACTAATAGCCTAGATATTGTAGGAAATAGGAGAGATAATATATCTGCTGGGAAAACAAAACTCCCAACAAAATAAGACTGAAGCAAAATTAGAACTTGAAGTACTGATGTACCAACATTTATTTTAAGCCTCATGATGTTCTCCCCAAAGTATAAAGCAGAGAACACAAATATTGCACATATAGACAACCTATATAGTTTTATAATAGCTAAATATTTATTATAAACATCTAATAAGCTAAGTAACAGCTAATAAAGTAACAGCTAATAAAATAATTTAAGTAACTTAAAATTACATACAAATCATATATTGCAAAGAGTTTGGAATTGTAATGTTGCTTGATTGGCTGAAGGCAGTTGTAAACCAACAAATGCACCTAAAGAATGCTATGGCTTTTCTCACAGCCTTTTAATAACTCTCATTTGCTCAGTTCATTTACTCTTTCAGTCCTATACCTCATCAGTTCTTCCCAGGTATGTTCTGGTCCTGCCAAAACCTTACTCACCACATATTTACATACTATAGCTCCCAAGAAATGACTCATGCACTGAGGCTACACATCTGAAGTTCTAAAATGCACTTCTCAAGAGATACCTACCCATACTTTTCTTTTTAAGAAGTGACAAGTGTTGTGGGGAAAGGTCACCATATCCAGGACAATAATTTCTGTAAGTTCTTCACCAAATATGGTCAATTATCACTCATGGAATTGTTTGACAAAGAATAGAAATAGAAATAACACCAAAAGTTGTCTATTTCATTTTAAGCATTATTGTATCTTAGGTATCCTGTCACTTTTCCCTTTTTAATGATCTGCTGCAACTCTTGCCTGCAACTCTTTGCTCATTGCACTCATTATCTCAAGATTCATATTGTTCTTCTACATTTATGTATAAAGTGCTAATGTTATTTGGTGTTTTCACTTTTAATGACTCATTTGAAGACTCAGGTCTCAGGAAATTTAAAGGACATTGCCAAAATAGTGCTGAAAATTGAAAAAGAAACACTATGTTGGTGGCTAGTCTCCTATATCATGTTCCTCTCTACCAAATAATGCCTTTCACAGAGAACTAATCAGCAATGATCCACTTAACCTTCCTGATCCCCAATTTCCTCATCTGTCAGGGGAAATTAAGAGTTCTGTCTTACACAACTTACTTGACTGTTGCAAGAAATAGATGAGCTAATATATGTGAGGGAGTTACTGAATCACTAATAAAAAATTAAAAGTATCATTTTATTAATCTCATACAGAAGACAGTTGAAGAACACTGTCATTAAAAATATCAACTAAAACTTGTAGAGGCACATTGCAATGCTTTTTGGCCCAATATTTCCCCCAATCATGAAACAAAAGTGATGAACTGAATGGTCATCTATGTTTCTATTAGAGAATAAAGTTTGAATTAAAGTAATGTCTTATTCATAACTTCCAAATTTTCCAATTAAAATAGCCATATCATAAGATGGAGAACCTATACATGAAACATGTAAGACTATTTAAAAAACAAATAGAAGAAGACTAAAAAAAATGGAAAGATAACTGAAACAAAAAAAATCATACTAAACTAAATTAATAGCATACACTTTACATATGACTGCAAACCTGAGGCAACCAGAATGGAAAGCAGTTGGATTGGATCAAGGGAAGGAGAGAGCCCACTGGAGTATGGTAAATGAATATCAGGGCGTTAATGGTGGGCATGGAATGAAAGTTTGAAACTAATACCCATGTAATGAATACAGTAATTTCAGCCAATATTACCTCAACAAAAACAATGGAAAAAATAAAATTTAACTTCATCAGGTTTTAAATCTTTAATTATATATGTATATGTACACAGCGTTTTTGTATTCCCCATGGTTGTCTCACTTCCATTTCACCCATGAACCATAATTTTGATCTTTTGTGCTAATCCCTTCCCTGATTTACCTCATTCTTCCCTCCCCCTTCTTAGCTATATGCTTTAGTTCTGTTTTTATCTTGTTAGTTTTAGCTTTTTCTTGACCTTTTATTTTTTTCCCTACATCCCACCATAAGTGAGACCATCCAATTTTTGTCTTTTTCTTTATGACTTATTTTCCTAGTTTGATTCCTTCTAAGTTCATCCATATATCACAAATCATCATCTTTTTCTTTTTGATTGCAGAATAATACTCCATTGTGCAATTGTACCATGGATCTGACTATGGATTCGAAGATCCAAATTAATAATTTATAATTACAAAAAATTAACAACCTGCTACTTCAATAATGAAAAAAGATATTTCAAATTAAAAAAATGGGGTGATGGAATGAACACATGCAATATAAAAGATACCATCATATGATTGTGTAGTAAGTCAAAATGGATTTTACTTATGTAGAAGATGTGTCTACACGTGACAAATTGAATCAATTTAGAGGTTTTATTTTTCCATTTTATTTAAATTGAAAGTGTCTTTATCCCATCATTTCTATTTTTTATTTTGTTAAGGTAAAATTGATTTATATATCTGTTTATTTCAAAACTCTAGGATCACATCCATTCTGATGTATCTACATCACCCACTATCCTCCACATTCTCTTTCTCCAGGAGCCTGAAATCTAAGGCTTATTAGTGGTTTGGTTGTCTGACTCTTTATTATTTATCTATATTCAAGAGATAAGTGAAACTATTTGTTAATTATTGTTCTCCTTCCAACTTATTTATTGCCAGTATAATTCATCTAATTTCATCCCTGTTTAGATAAATGGTAAGAGTTCCATTTTTCAAAAAAATCAGTAATATACTGTTCTTTATATATATAATATCTAATTCACTAATTCTTGGACACTAGGTTGTTTTCATAATATGATTTTGTAAATAATACAAATGGACATATTGTTAAAATAGTGTTTTAATTGCTGACTTATATGGTAGATCTACTTTTATTATTTAGAAAAACCATTCTGTTTTACAAAGGGGCTTGACCAGTCTACGTCTTGTCTACTGTCAATAAAGATTCTTTTATTCCACATCCTAGCCAATACTTGTGCCTGCACTGTGCTTTTTCATACAGGTCTTTCATATGGATATGTGATCGTAATTTAACTGAGGCACTTACACATTTAATGACTTCCAGCCCAGATGGCACATTCCCAGATGCACTCTGGGATTTGCACGTTGTTCCGAAAGAGGGACTCTGGCCCTCTCTTTTGAAGCAGTCAGGCTCTTGGGAGGGTAAGGGACAGTTGGGTTTGGCGGGAGCATACCTCTCCAGTCTGTGGGCCCAGACATTACACCCCAGAACACTTGTGCATGTGGCAAGTATGTTAGGGAACAGCCAAAGGAGGAAGGGGCAGTTTGAGAACAGAGGAGAGGAGACAGGTCTTGAGGGCATGCTGGGCTTCTGAGAGAAGGGGATTTCAGCCTGCAGCCAGAAATTTGGTACCCAGGGGTTTTAAAGTGTGAGTCTTTGGTTTGGAAAACTTGGAACTTGGAAAACTTGGAACTTGGAAAATTTGGAATTTGGGTCTGCTGGAAAACTGGACTTTGTGTAAATTCCAGCTCCAGGTTTGGGGTAGTAAGAAGATGCCGTGTTATACGTATGCTTCTTTGTTTGAAATGCTGACTCCAAGTTTGAGCTGGCAAGAAGACACCATCTTAGAATTGTTCTTGAGACTTTGAAACTGGGGTAAAATAACTGACCACTTGTAGCCTTAGTGACTCTTGGTTTCCCTTCTTCAATAATAAATCTTGTTATTGTTATTTGAATTATCTTGCATTATCTTGCAATTTTACACATGGATAGAAGTTCTCAGAAAGTGTCAGTTTTGCTATCAGCTCTTCTCCCTCTTAGTTTTGGGTCCTGATTTAGCCCAGTTTCAGTATCTCACAGTAATTTCTCTTTATATTTCCATGATAATGAATAATCTTTCATGTACTGATTGACCATCTGTATGCCTTGTTTGAAAACTGTTTAGCTCTTCTCACCATTATTTTTATTGAATCATTTGTTTTCTATTTGTTATGTTGTAAGATTTTTACATATTAGCCCATTGTTAAATAGATGATGTGAAAATATTTTCTCCCAATTAAGAGTGTCTTTTTATTTTCACAATGGTTTCTTTTCCTGTGCAGAAGATGTTTTAGTTTTACATAGATCAATTTAATTATATTCATTTTTGTTTCTCTAGTCACTGGACACATACCTAAAATACATCACTAGAGTCTGTCATGGAGTATTGTAGCTGTCACTTCTATATAATTTATGGTTTCAACTCTTACATCCAAGTCCTTTATTCAATTTCTGTATATGGCTGAAATTAGTGGTGAAGGTCTTTCTTTTATAAGTGGCTGTCCACTTTTCACAAAAAAAAATTATGCAGAAGAATTACATAACCTATTACATAATCTTGACTCCTTTGTCATAGATTAACTACCCATATAAGTGGATTTATTTCTGGGTTCTTAATTCTGCTTCATTTTTCTTAGTGTCTGTTTTTACTCTATTAGTATATTGTTTTGGCCATTAATTTTTTGTTGTACAGTTTGAAGCCTGGAGTGTGATATCAATATTCTTCATTTGACAGAGTTCATTTGACAATACAGAGTCTTTTGTGGTTTCATAATATTTTCAGTTTATTCTATTTCATTGAAGAATACCACTGATATTTTGATATAATTGCTTTGGATCTGTTTGTTGCTTTGGGTAGTATGGTCCTTTCAACAACACCAATTATAATAAGACATGATCAATGAATATCTTTTCATTTCCTTTGTGTTTTCATTGATCTCAATGTCTTGTGGTTTTTATTACCTTTCATCTCTTTCATCCCATTCACTCTTAGGTTGTCAAACTATTTTAATACAATTGGAAGTAGAAGAGTTCTTGATTTCTTTTTCTTCTAGGTCATTGATGGCATAAGATTGTAAACTAAATTTTATGAAAAAAGTTTTTAGCCAACCAGTTTAGTTATACATTGTTTCAAGTAGTTTTCATTAGATTTCTTAGGTTTCCATATATATATATATATATATATATACATATATATATATATATATATATATATTTATGTCATCTTCAAATAGTGATAGATATATTTCTTCTTTCCAGTGTGGATTTTTAGTAGTTATTTATCACAGAAATTTTGACCACTATAACTGATTTTAAAAAACAAAACAAAAACCCTCCTCTCTTTGCAGTTGGGTACTAGAAAGCATTTTGTTCATGTTTTCTCATATTCCCTGAGATCTCAATTTGACATTTGATATAGGCTGTGGGTTTTTTTTTTAAAAATCTCTCCATTTTACTGCTTAAGATTGTACAGATTTACATATTACTTTACCTTTACCATAAGTTGGTTCTGTGAAATATTTCATTATTGGCTCTTTTGTCTTTCTCTGTTTTTGTATATCTGATAATTAATCTTACAGCTATGGTGAGAATAGTAGGGTATTGGAGGGGTCTATGTGCTGATTTGACATTGAAGAAAAGAGAACCCACAATGAGGAAAAATAGCAAGTTTCAACAAATGGTATTGGAAAATTATATATACTATATACATATTTTATACATAATATATAAAGATAAAATTGTACTCCTATTTTGTACTACACACACAATCAACTCAAGATGGACTAAAGATTTAAATATAAGTTCTGAAACTGCAAAACTGCTAGAAGAAAATAGAAATTTTTTTCTTTATATTGGCCTTGGCAAAGATTTCTAGGTGTGACACCAAAATCAAGGCAATAAAAGCAAAGATAGAGAAATGGGACCTCAAATCAATCAAACAGTTTTCTACAGCAAAAACATCAATCAGTAAATGAAAATGCAAATTATATAATAAGACAAAATTTTTCATGCTGTATAGTTAAGAAAGAGCTCATATCCAAAATGGATATAGAAATCACAACCCATAGGAAATGAACAACCCATTGTTGTATCATGCTGTTTTAATTATTGTGGGTTTGTAGAATAACTTAAAGTCAGACCAATGGAACAGAAATGAGTGCCCTGAAATAAAACCACACATATATAGTCAACTAATCTTTGACAAAAGAGTGAAAAGTTTGCATTGGAACAAAGATAGACTCTTCAATAAATGGTGCTGAGAAAATTGGAGTAAGACTTGCAAAAAAATGGACCAAGAAAACACCCTCACACCATATACAAAAACCAATTCAAAATGGACAAAAGATAGAGTAAAACTTGGGCAAACACTCTATGAATTACAATTTAGAAATCAAAATCCCCTTCTGGACACATCTATAGATGGCAAAAAAAAAATTAAAGAAAACATAAACAGACGGGACTACATCAAACTAAAAAGCTTCTGTACAGCAAAAAAGAAAACACAGAAAAAAATAAAAAGAAGCCCAACTTCATGGGAAACAATTTTTGCCCTCCACAAGAGTGATAAGGGTTTAATAACAAAGATCCACAAAGAATTCACACAATTAAACAAAAACAAAACGAGAAGCCCAATCAAAAAATGGGGAGAACTAAAAACACACCTACAAAGAGGAAATACAAATGGCCAAAGGGCACATGAAAAAATTGGTCAGCATCACTAGCAATCATGGCAATGCAAATCAAAACCACAATGAGATACAACCTTACACTAGTAAGAATGGCCCACTTCAAAAAAAACAGGCAGCAACAAAGTGCTGGTGGGGATGTGGAGAGAAAGGAACACTCTTATATTACTGTTGGGAATGTTAAATTGGTCCAACCACTATGGAAAGCAGTGTGAAAAACCCTCAAACTAATGGAAACAGAACTACTGTTTGACCCAGCAATCACTCTTCTGAGAATCTACCCAAAGGAGACCTCAATGTGGGTACAAAGGGACACCTGTGCTTGGATGTTTATTGCAGCACTGTTTATAATTGCAAGGACATGGAAACAACCCAAATGTCCCAAAACAGGCAAATGGATGAAAAAGATGTGGTATATATACAAGTGGAATATTACTCAGCAATTAAAAATAACATATTTTATGAATTTATGGTAACATGGATGTACCCAGAAGAAATCATATTAGCAGGAACAAATCAGAAAGAAAAATACAGGAGCCATATGGTTTCACTAATACATGGACAATCAAACCAAAGTACACAACAGGGTTGGGGGAACCAGCTGGAGCAGCCAGGGAGGTGAGATGGTGGGTGACCTCCAGGGATTACAATGATGTGAAATATCTATATAAATAAATTCTTTATTAAAAAAAAGAAAATAAGTAACCCAATTTAAAAGTGGGTGAAGAACTTTAATAGAAATTTCTCAAATAGAACATATAAATGGTCAATAATTCTATGAACAAAGGTCACTATCATTTACTATCAGGGTAATAGAAGTCAATTCCAGTTACATATCATCTCACACCTGTTTGGATAACTATTCAGAAAAATGTATTGATGAGCTTGTAGAGATATTGGTAACTACTCAATACAAAAGTGAAAAGGTATAGTAAATATGAAAACCAATATGAACTTTCCTCAAAATTAAAAATACAGCTACCATGTAATCTATTTGTTCCTTTTTTTATATACACAAATGGAATGAAATAATTATCTTGTAGAAATATTTGAACCCCCACATTCATGGAAGCAATATTCACAATAAAGATGTGGAAATAACTAGTGATATTGACAAATATTTGCTTAAACATATACATTATATATTATATATATTTTATATTTCATGTATAATATGTAACATAATATAACATATTGCATTTCATATATGTATATATTATATGAAATAGTATATATTAAATTTTACTATATGAATATAAAAATATTTATAAATATAAAATTATAGTATAAATAATCATATAAATTATATTATGAAAAATTATAAAGATAATTATGAAAATTATATTATATATAATTATAAATTAAAATATTTATAAACATTTATACTTAAAATAGAAATATACATATATCAAATATAAGTATGATATATATTATATATATAAAGTATAATCTATATAATATATATTAGAATATATAAATTTATATAAAATATAATTTTATATAATAAATAAAATATTTATGTATTATATGATATATTTTATATATAGTGCATATTATATATTCTATACATATATATAGATAGATTTTACATATAATATAGAGTATATAGTACATATGATATAGAGATTTTATATATTATATAAATGTATATATTATATACATATTTATATATAATACAACGTAACATACAGTTTATATATATATATAGTCAAATTCTTAGAAGCAGAGAAATCAATAGTGTTTGCCAAGATTGATAAGAGAGGGTAATAAACATTGTTCAATGGTCACAACTTAAAATTATAAAAGCTGAATAAGTTGCTGAGATCTGTTTTGCAACACAGTGCTGATAGTAAACAATACAGGAATATTCAACAGATGTGTTAAGAGACAAGAGCTCATATTAAGTGTTCTTAACACAAGCACACATGCAACAAAAAAACAAAGGAATATGAGGAAACTGTGGGAAATGTTAGGATCTGTCTATTACCTTGATTAACAGAATGATGTCATAGGTGTTTGCATAACATTGCTAAACATTATTTTTTTATTTTTTTAAATTTATATATAAATTTCACATCATTGTAATCCCATGGATTCACACCCACCACCCTCCAACCATTCCCCTCCTTTCCCCCCTGCCCAAAGTTGAGTGCTTCAGTTTGGTGCTTAGCTTGTTTTGTCTTTTCATCACGGCTTTTGTTTATTTTTCCCCTATATCCCATATATTAGTGAAACCATTTGGTTTCTGTCTTTACTTTTTGATTGTTTCTGCTAATATGATTTCTTCTAAGTACATCCATGTTACATGAAAACATCAAAATTGTCATTTTTAATTGATGAGTAATACTCCATTGTGTATATATACCACATTTTTTTAATCCAATCATCTGTTTTGGGACATTTAGGTTGCTTCCAAGTCCCTGCAATTATAAATAGTACTGCAGTAAATATCTGAGCACAGTATGTCCTTTTGTACCCACATTGAGTTCTCTTTTGGGTAGATTCTCAAAAGAAAAATTGCTGGGTCAAAAGGTACTTCCATTTTATTAATTTGAGGGTCTTCCACACAGCTTTACATAGTGGTTGGACCAGTTTACATTCCCACCAGCAGTGTGAGAGTGTTCCTTTCTCTCCACATCATCACTAGCACTTGTTGCCCGTTCTTTGGATGTGGTCCATTCTTACCACTGTAAGGTGGTATCTCATTGTGCTTTTGATTTGCATCTCCCTTATTGCTGGTGATGTTAGCAATTTTTCATGTGCCTGTTGGCCATTTGTATTTCCTCTTTGTAGGTGTCTTTTTAGTTTTCCCAATTTTTTGACTGGGATTCTTGTTTTATTTTTGTTTGGTTGTGTGAGTTCCTTGTGGATTTTCATTACTAAACCCTTATCACTCTTGTGGAGGGCAATTTTTTTTTCCAATTCGTTATGTATCTTTTTGTTCTTTCTGTTGTCTCTTTTGCTATACAGAAGCTTTTTAGTTTTATGTGCTCCCATCTGTTTATATTTTCCTTCATTATTTTACCATCTACAGATATGTTCAGAAAGGGATTTCAGAATTGTAATTCATGGAGGTTTTGACCAAGATTTCCTCTATGTATGTTATGGTTTCAGGTCTGACATCTAAGATTTTTATCCATTTTAAGTTGATTTTTTACATGGTATAAGGAGATGTCTTGGTCCATTTTCTTTGCATATCTTAGTTCTATTTTTCTAGTACCATTTATTGAAGAAACTATCTTTGTTACAATGTAAGTTTTTCACTCCTTTACCAAAGATTAGTTGACTATATATGTGTGCTTTTATTTCTGGGCACTAAATTCTGTTACATTGGTCTGATTGTCTGGTCTTGTACCAGTACCAAGCTGTTTTAATTATTATGGCTTTGTAGTATAGTTTGAAGTCTGGAATTGTAATACTTCCATTCTCTCTTTTTCTAGTCAGGAGGCTTTTTGATATTTGAGGTCTTTTTTTATCCCATATGAATTTCAGTAATTTTTGTTCTATTTCTTTAAATAATGTCATTGGGATTTTTATTGGGATTGCATTGTATCTGTAGATTGCCTTTGGTAGGATGGCCATTTTGATATTAATTCTTCCAGTCCATGAACAGGGAATGTCTTTCCATCTCCTTATATCTTCTTATATTTCTTTTAGCAGCATTCTAAAATTTTCCTTATATAGATCTTTGACATGTTTTGTTAGGTTTATTCCCAGGTATTTAATTGTTTTTTGTGTGATGGTAAATGGGATAGTTGTTTCTGATTTCTTCTTCTATTTGACTTTTTGTGTATAGGAAAGCTACCGATTTCTGTGTGTTGATTTTGTATCCAGCTACCTTACTGAATTGGTTTATTATTTCAAGCAATCCTATATAGATAATCATGTCATCTGCATATAATGGTAGCTTCAGTTCCTCTTTACCAATTTGTATCCCTTTTATGTCTTTCTCTTGCTTTATTGCCCTACCTAGAACTTCCAGTACAATGTCAAAGAATAGTGGGGAGAGTGGACATCCTTGCCTGGTTCCAGATCTTAACTGGAATGATTTTAGTTTTTTCGCATTTAAGATGATGTTTCCCATAGATTTGTCATAGATGGCTTTTATTATGTTGTGGTAAATTCTTTTAATCCCTAACTTTCAGGGGCTTTTATCATGAATGATGTTGGACTTTGTCAAATGCTTTCTCTGCATCTATTGATATGATCATGTGATTTTTGTTTTACTCTTTATTGATGTGGTGTGTTATGTTAATTAATTTCCAGACATTGAACCATGCTTGTGCCCCTAGGATAAGTCCCACTTGGTCATGGTGAATAATGCTTTTTATGCATCATTGGATTCGATTTGCCAGGATTTTGTTTACAATTTTTGATCCGTGTTCATTAGGGAAATTGGTACATAGTTTTCTTTCTTGGAGCTGTCTTTATTTGGCTTTGGTATGAGTGTGATGTTTGCTTCATAGAATGTGTTTGGCAGTTTTTCTTCTTTCTCAATTTTTTTGAAAATCTTTAATAAGTGGAGGCATTATTTCATCTTTGAATATATGATAGAATTCATTTGTAAAGTCATCAGGTCCTGGGCTCTTGTTTTTAGGCAGAGGTTTGATGACTACTTCAATTTCATTGCTTGTGAATGGTTTAATTAAATTCTCTGTATCTTCCTTGTTCAATTTTGGAGAGTTTTATCTAAGAATCTGCCATCTCATCCAGATTGTTGAAATTTATTTCCTTTTTCTTTTTTTTTTTTTTTTTCAGACTAGGTCTCACTATTTTTGCCCATGGAACCACAGGTTCTCATTGCCTGGGGTACCACGGACTCAAGCAATCCCCAGCCTCAGCTTCCCAGGTAACTGGGATTACAGGCACGCACCACCACTCCCAGCTATTTTTTTTTTTGGAACTAGATCTCGCTACAGGCCCCAGGCAGGACTTGAAATGCGATCCCTAGCCCCAGCCGCTTCATAGACTGAAGCTTACAGGCACGAGCCACCGTGCCCGGCCTTATTTCCATATAGTTATTCATAGCAATCTCTTATTATCCTTTGGATTTCTTTTGTATCTGTTGTAATTTCTCCTCTTTCATTTGTGATTCTGTTTATTTGAATTTTCATTCTTCTTTCCTGTGTGAGCTTTTCAAGGATTTATCAATTTTATTCATTTTTTAAAAAAAACAGCTTTTGGTTTTGTTGATCTTGGCTTCTGGGTTATTTATTTCTTCGTTTATTTTCATTATTTCTTGTCTTCTGCTCAGTTTTGGATTTTTCTGTTGGTCTTTTTCAAATTATTCAAGTTGGTAGATTAGGGGTTTTTTGTTAGTTTCTTGGTTTTTGATATGAGTCTGTATTGCTATGAATTTTCCTCTTAGATATGCTTTGATGCATCCCAGACATTTTGGAATTTGTTTCAAAGTAAGTTTTAATTTGTGCTTTAATTTCTTCAATTACCCATTCTTTATTTAGTGTCATGTTGTTCAGTCTCCAAGTGTTGGATGTTCTTCTTCCTTTGTTTTCATTGTTGATTTCTAGTTGGATAACCTATGGTCTGAAAAAAAGTTGGTATTATTTTAATCTTTGTGTATTTATTCATGTTTGCCTTGTGGCCTAGTATGTGGCCAATTTTAGAGAATGATCCATGTACATTTGAGAATAGGTGTATTCTTTTCCTTGTGGGTGTCATGTCCTGTGGATATCTATTAAGTCCATATTGTGTCGGTTTTCTTTTAAGACTTTTGTGTCCTTGTTTAGCTTTTGTTTTTTTGATCTGTCCTTTGTTGAGAGTGGGGTGTTGAAGTCTCCCACTACATATGTGTTTTCATCTATATTTAAATTCAGTTCTCTTAGTAGCTGTCTTATGAATCTTGGTGCACCCTCATTTGGTGAGTATATGTTGATAATTGTTATGTCTTTTTGGTTGGTTGACCCTTGAACCATTAGATAGTGATCTTCTTTATCCTTTGCTACTTTTTTTATTGAAATATGCTTTGTCTGCTATAAAAATAGCTACCCCTGTGTTTTGGGGGGGGACATTTGCTTGCAGAATTGTTTTCTATCCTTTCGCCTTCAATCTATGCTTGTCTTTTGGGATCAAATGTGTTTCTTGGAAGCAACTAAAAGTTGGGTTCTGTCTTTTAATCCAGTCTGCCACTCTATGTCTTTTAATTGCTGAGTTTAGTCCGTTGACATTTAGGGTAATTATTGATGTTTGAGGGTCTAACATTGGGTTTCTGGTGGTCATTGGCAGTTCTATTATAGTTTTTTTTTTCTATTTTTCATTCTTTTGTTCTTCTGCAGGTTTTGATCTTAGGGCTTCTTGGAGGAGTTCTTGGAGAGGGGGTTTGGTGGTAGCAAATTTCTGGAGGCTTTGTTTGTCTGAGAAGGTTCTAATTTTTCCTTCAAAAAGGAAGGACAGCTTTGCTGGGTAGAGTATTCTTGGTTGGCATTTTTTGTCTTGGAGTGTTTTGATGATGTGGCCCCATTCT
>PVHY01011188.1:0-48916 GCA_004024945.1 Uropsilus gracilis | reverse complement strand
AACTCCATGGTGCTGAACCAGCAAAGTTCACTTTCTTCTCAGGCCTAACTTTTGCACGGCCTCTTCAGACACAAATCAAACTCAGCAAAACAAACTCCAACACGGAGTTCAAATCTGCAAACTCCTTAACTGCATTCAGCACACATGCTACCAGCCTGGGCCATCCAAGGGTTGCAGGCCCTCGGTGGCCACATGGCCAAGCTCACATGACTCACATCTTTACAAGATGGCCGATTCTCATCTCTCCTCCACTGAACCTCTTTATCCCCTCTCCATATTGGAATCCCAATCCAATCGAATCGAATCGAAACGAATCCTGAATCCTTCTCTTTGTTTGCACACCCTTTATATACCCTGATTTCCCACCTTCCAGGAAACCTGTTTCACCTTGACTATTTCACTTCTTTCTTCCCCCTGCATCCCCCTGAAGGGAAATTCCAGCTAAGATCATTCTCCCATTTTAACATTACCTGTCCTTGAAATCTGCAATCTTAAACAGGAGACAATGGGGGGGGGGGACACCCTATCACAATATTAAAGCTGGACTATAATAGAAAGAATATATATATTCTTTTAATTGTCCCCATTTATTTAGAAATATCACCTTCAGAATACTTTGTAATTTTAGACAAACTGGATTTTTTTTTACACTTTGCAGTTACTGATACATTAAATTCTGTTGCAGTAAATTTTTTAGGTACCTTATGAAGTTAGAAAAACCAGAATTTAGAAAAAAGTTGGTAAAACAAAGGCATTACCTCAAACTTGTATTGAAGTTGAGTGAAAAAAGTATTTCTAAGGGTGTATGACACTGGACAGTAGCTTCTACTTCGTTATTGTTGGAACAAAACAAAAAGGTTAACTTTACTTTGTGCATCTTTCTATTTCTTTTTTGGTTTGTTTTATCCTGAACAAACTGCTGGATCTATAAACATAAATTGATTTTAAAGCAACAGCTTCTCCTGGACCCTGGTTTGTGATGCATTGGAGTTAGCAATGGATTTGAGCTTAAGTTGACCACATTATGGTTTTGTTAGGGAGAGGGAATTCATTTGGTAAAGTTCTGCATATATGAAACGCACAATTCTCTTCCTAGTTGGATCCATGAAAATTATAAAACTGTTATGGGGGGAGATTTTTTTTTTCACTAAAAATCTTTTTATCAGCTTTTCCTAAACCAGAGAATAACTAACTACCTGCCACAAAACAGCAAAATCCTTTATCAACCCTTACACACATTAATTATCTTTGTCATTTAGATCCCTACTATTTGCCTACCCCCTTCAGGGCTCTTCCCCTGCCTTCAGCCCTTTATTATGTAATTTTAAAGCCAGACCAAACTCTTTAAGTGATCAAACTACTACTAGGCAAGAAAGTGATTACCTAAATAAGTATTAAAAGATAAGCATATAAAACCCTGCTTACCTCATTACATGTGTTACAAGATAAGCATAAAAAATCCAGTTACCCCCACCACATGTCCCCAAACTGTCTTTTAGTCTGGGTCATCTAACCACATGTCCAATTAAAGTCTACAAGCACGTGTTCTTAAAATAGCATCTTTCTTTTCTTCCTTTGGCGTCTGTTTTGGCTTCCTCCAAACATGTGGTCCAAGACATTCAACATTATCTTCTTTTTCTTTTGGTGTCCCTCTTAACTTTAGGGAGTAGGAAAACTCCAAGATACAGGAACCAACATAAAGTTCATTTTCTCAGACTTCACGCACAGCCTCTCCAAAAGCGTTTGAGTTAAACTAGATAAGACAAACTCCAACACAAAATTCAAATCTCCAAACTCTTTAAACATCTTCAGCACATACACATGGTCTTAGCTTATACACACTTAGACCATGAATTCACCAGTACGGTTCGAAGGCCTCAGGCTTCAGGCTGCCTCAGCCATGTGGCCTGGTCACATCCTCTTGTGAAAATGACTGAATCCTTTCTTTCTTTTCTAAGTCTCTTTTATGCATTTCTTGCTTGTTTTTTCCCATGCTTCTGGGAACAGAACCTCATATCATCACAAAATGGTCTCATATCACAAAAGACTTGTTTTTCTTTCTCCTCCCCTTTATCCTTGTGAAAGAAAACTATGGATTCTAATCTTGAAATTTACAATTCTAAAGCAACAAGGAAGTAACTCTATTTTCCTAGTTATTATCAATGCATATCATCAGCTTTGTTAATGGGCAGATACCCTCCAACAAAACTATTATATAATTTTAATAACCCATCAGATAAAACATGGAGGTGTATGAAGAGTTATTCTTCTTATCCTCTCCCTTGTCAGTCCAGCCATTCTGATGAGATTAACATTTTTATGGAAATTCTCACTAATCTTCCTCTCTGCTTTTACACTTATATACCAATATAGCACCTAGAACATGTCTTAGCACACAGAGCTGAAAAAATTTTTGGTGATGAATAAAATCACATATACAATTTGCATGTGAGCTTTTCTTTCTTACAAAAGTGAGATCATATTGTACACATTATCTTGCAATTTGCATTTATTGAAGTGCTTCTAATTGGCTCAGAGTTTGCACAAAAAACAATGCTGTAGTAAAACTCATATGTATATTTATCATTATCTATGAACAATTTTGTCTTTTAGAAAATGTATTCTAAAGCAGGATTACTGAGTCTAAAAGGTGACACTTTAACATTTCAATAGATATTGTTAGGTTACTTTCCTGAATGTTTTGTCAAGTTACACATTCACCATCAATGTATAGTTTCCCTAAATTTCTTAAAATTAGAACATTAGCCCTTAAACTACAGGATTGTTAAGAAGATGCAATTAATCATTCACTTCTCCTCTCATAGATGAGATACCCAACAATGACATCACTAACTGGCTTCCACCCCCCACACATGCATTTATTTTCCATGCTTTCTTGTTATTGGAAATGCCTCATGAAAATGCTACTATTTTCTGTCTTTCTCAGTTGACTGCTATTATAAATATGAAATGCATAGGAAATAAGATTCAACCTACAGTAATATAGTTCTGCTTAGGTAATTCTGCATTAACTTTAAATGTTAGGGGAAGAACTACAATTGTTTAAAAAGCAAATTCTTAAGAGTAGGAGACTATCTATCAGATTGCCCAGCACAATGTGATTACATTTGTTGTTGCAGTGTCCTTTTGTTTTGTGTTTCTTTTCACTTTCAAATGTACCTGGTTTGAATTATAAATAGATACTTAACCTATCTGAGGTTAGAAATTGTGTAAGCCAGTAGGAAAATGGGCATATTAAAACTTAGGGATTAGTATTTGTTAAAAAATTCTAAATGACTACCATAGTGGAACTTGCTTTCCCAGAATCAGCAATAAAATCTGAAAAGTTTTTAAAACATTAAGAAAATATAGAGATAATCAACTAAGATTATTTTTCTTCTCCTTACATGAATGAAAATGAAAGCCTCCAGTTGAGTGTGTTTGAGGGATTTTTCCAGTTAATGTCAGGATGAAGATTTATATAATGTGCATGTTATTGCTTTGCCTTGGGAACCTGAAATATGGAGTGTTTATTAAATGGGTTTCTGTTTTTGTTGAACAGGTATTTTTTCTCTTATGACTTGGTTCCACTATATGATCACATTTCTTTGCATAATTTGTATTTGATATATGTACAATTCCCCATTCTGAACAGACCATATGGAAAACTCCATGAGTGCCCTGGGAACCAGTAGTATGCGGTGATTAACCATGGGTTCTGTTATTTGTGCAGCAGATGAGCAGAGAGCTATGAGCTAAAAGGCATTGCACAATTGTTTCACTGTCCTTATTTTGTCCTTTGTTTGTTGAGGCCTTTCTAAGGATGAGAAAATAAAATGAAATAAGGAGTCCTAGACTAGAAGAGGAATGGCAAAGAGTTTTCCAGAATACAATAGGTGTATTATTCATTGTCTGAAGCTTGACAGCCCAAAGAATAAAGGGTTCTGTGAAAATGAAACTAAAAATAAGACTGGATTTCTCAGGAACCCCAATGAATGTTCAACATGTGTGACACAATGCATTTGGCAGCTATTGGTTTTATGGTTAAAGCTAGTTTAACTTCCACTTGTTTAATGTTTGTATATTATTGGAGGCACTATTGTGGGACATTCGAAAGGATGCAACTACTTCATAAAATCTGCAGTATATTTCTGGACAAGAGTCTATCTTTACAAAATATTTTGCTAACATCAGTTTTGGAATTCAGTATTTGAAGTTTAAATTTTCTTATCTACTGGTAAGCACAATATTTAGTAGATATTGTATAAGATGAAACAAGTTTCCTGGACTTTATAGGACATTCTTTGTTTTGCTAGTACAAAGTTATATAAACATAGTTAGGTTTCTGTGTAATTTCTTGCTCAAATTTGGCTAAAAATCAAAATTACCTGAGGGCTTGTTAATACACAGTATATTCTAAGCTCTTACTAATAAAACTACATTTGTTTGCTGAGATTTGAGAACAATGAGAAGATGACAAATGTAGATTTAAGGGAGAAATAAGACCCATGGCTTTCATTCTGCCCAATGGTTTTTCATGTACTTGAACAGTGAAACTTACGTAAAATTTCCTGGTAAGCATTTTCTTCAACATTCTTCAAATTTACTTCACATCTTTTAATAATCCAGAAAAGGAATATTTGAGATGTGTTAATGATGTGTGTCTGGGAGAACTTCATTTAACTTTTTATCTTTTCCTTATGAAAGTTAGAATGCCAATGAACCTGAAAATTACCACTGGGAAAGGTGACCCCTGATTTTGAATCTTGTTCTTAAATCCAACCTAGTAATTTGTAGAAAAGTGAAGACTGTGGTATTTTGTGGACTGGTGTTCACTATGCTAAGGGTGGCTTAGATTCTTATGTGTAGCCTGTAGATGTATAATGAAGATGCCTGACATCTAGACATTTGATACTTTCTGAGTTAGCATTATCAAAATTGTTTGTATACCCTCTGTCTTCCTCCCACCCATACTAATGCCCTGCTTTTCTATGCCTTCTGAACTATAGGCAATAGTCTTATTGCTATTTAGTTGTGTTATTAACTATTTGAGAGCCGTTAACTTGCACCAATTTTCTCATTTGATCACCACAAGTCTTATTCATGGACACCTTTCTGGACACCCCAAGCTAAACCTAGTCCTTTAGTCGTACTCTCTCAAAGTGTCTTGTGCTTCTCTTCCATGTCACTATCATATTTGTAGGGCTATAAACCTTTCACTTCACAGGTGTAGGATCTACTCTGATTCTTCACTAATATATTATTCAAATCTATAGGCATCTATATGTAGTGTGAATAAAGAGAATGAATTAAACTGTGTGCATAACACTAGAAACTGTTGCTTACTTCACATCTTTAAAGAATTGAGACACACTTTTTTTCTTTTTCTTTTTGTTTTGCTTTGCTTTTTTCCTGTTCAGTTACTGAGTTATCCCGTTCCTCTCTTTATTCAGTTATTTTCAAAGAAGTAGATTTTGGAAATAATTATACATGTGGCTAAATAAGAATAGAATATGAGGAGAGTAGGGAAAACAGAATAGTGTATGATGTCATCTTGGTTTTACTGAAAATCAGAAGGGTTTTCATTGTTTTTGGGGCTATAGAGAATGAAGTACAATCTGAAATCTTTTCATTTAAATGTTGAAATATTAAATCTTTTTAAAATTAATGAATCAATGAATGCTATAGCTACATTTTAATGGTTCAGTACCTTTCTGTGAAATATCTGACATGGGATTCTATAAGCAACAATACGCTTGCAGGATAATTCAGTGTGGTAAAAATTATTTCTCTGTTTTCTTTACAGAAAACAAAGTAACTCAGAAAGAAACATCAATGAGAAGGTTAGAGAACATTATTCTAGAATATTCTCAATGATAAAGTAGATGAGATTAGGAGACAAGTCTATAATTAGTAGTGGAGTATGGATTGAAGAATAAAAGTAACTAAGGCAAGGAGAAGGAAGGCCATCAAAGCAGGAAAAAAGATATACATGGTGGATTTCATTAGGACAAATGTAGGCTATTTATAAAAGTAGATTATATATTATGTTGTGAGAGTAGGCAGTAATTCCCCCACTTTCTGCTGGAGGATAAACATAGATTTGACATGACTTTATAGAAAACTCTTAAGTGTGATGACTGTAAGAGGCACAACAGTTATTAACTCTCTGTAGGGAAATAAATACAATGCAAGCAATACAAGTGCTTATTTAGCCACTTTAAAAGGACCTGATTGAAAATTATTGCTTATATAGATAAGATTGCAAACTTAATTTGATTATATCACAGAATTATCTTAATAACCTCTGAAAAAGGTCACTGATTGCATTGAGAAAGTATAAATTGCTAATTAATACCTTCTTTAAAACTGAGTTACTTAAGATTTTTGAAGAAATGTTCATCGAAATTGTAATGAATACTCAAATTTCAAATTACTCTGATTTTCCAAGCTAATAAAACTCAAGGAAGAAAATTTCAGGCAGTAACTTTGTAAGTTTGTTTAAGAGAGTAGTTTTAATTAGATCAACATTTCTATTAGTGTTAGAAGTGCATTCTTTGATTAAACAAAAATCCAAACCTTACAATGTCATTCTTAGCTTTCCCTTCAGGAGTTTTGAGTAAATCAAACACAGTGAGATTGAACGTCTCTGTCTTTTGAAATTTAATGGTTTTCAATTCCTTAGCTGAAGCAGTGAGGGAGATACCTAATGCTGGTTCAGGTTGGTTGGCAAGAGCATGATGCTTGCTGGGTTGGAGGTTAGTGACTTCCTGAAGCACAGCCTTCTGGGCTGGAATTCTAGAGTGATCATTTTATAGTTACTGGATCTCCAAGAAACTGGACACATGAAAAATTGTGCTATGGAGAGAGGAAGAAAATGGAATACTTTAAAATGTCTATTATGTGCCAAACTCTATGACATGAACTTTCATATATATTATCTAATTGATATGCACAATGATGATGAAACCAGAAAAGAGAGTACATCCGTGAACCACATGTATTTGTAGTTGCTTGAGGCTAAATGGTGGAGTCTAAATGTAAATTTAGGACTGTGTGTCTGTGAAGTCATGATGCTTTCTAGTATATTGTTCTCTCTTCTGTAGAGAGGGATAAGTATTTGTGATGATAGAGAAAATGACAAAATGGTGCTTACAAAGAGCTGTTTGAACATGGCTAATCTATTGTTGGGAGGTACTAATAGTGAAAATTGTTTTTAGATGTTAATATATTTTTCATCCATTCACAAATCTTTTTGAATGTTGACTTCATATTAAACACTGTTCAAAATTCTGGTGAAAAGAGGAGCTGTTTTCTCTGTTTTAGCTAGTAATATTACCTAGAGTTGGAAACTCACTAACAATAGAATCTCTTCTATCAAGAACAGGAAAAAGAAAGCAGATAATGGTTGTTGGACTTAAAAGACCAGTCATTTTAGATAACTACAATTATTAGATAAGAACTTAAGAATTTTATAGATGGTAATCTCTGATTTGTTTATTTTAATTTAAGCAGGCTGATATTTAATTACTAGATGATATTAAAACCAGATTTTAATTTCCTTCATTAGGCAAGTGTATGAATTTCATAAAACTCTAATGTGCCGGTGATAGAAGGGTAACACTTAGAGACATTTAATACTATGGAAAAATGTATCATCACTCAATGAATCTCACTGACTTTTTACTTCATTGAAATCTTCAAATTTAAAAATAATTGAAATGACTATAATTCTCCCCAACTATTAATTTGCAGAATTCTGTGTATACTTAACTAACTTAACTTACCTTCATTAACTTATGTACTTTATTTATCTTCCTAAAGGCAACATGGGAACCCTTATATACCAGTCTGGAAGTTATTCTCTTGATTCTGTTTTTTCCTTTTCTATTTCTGAGAGGTTCTTCGAAGCACATGTTATAAGCTATTAGTCTAGCTAAATTACCCAGCTTACCTGGATGATACTAGAGTTGGAAAGGAAGAAATAATGATTGAAAAACTGGTAATATTTGCCAGATATTCTGTGGCATTGTGTTAAAGAGGCTTATAATATTGTTAAGGGGATGCATTATAAAACACCTATAGTAGAAAACTATACTGCACCCACTACCAAGGCATCCACTGCCAAGTCCTGTATCATTGTCCTTCATGTCTGAGGTGGTGAGATTGTATTTCTGAGTCAAATACAGAATTATAAATTTAAAAATGTGAATTATTATTCAATAGATTGAATAATAAAGGATACACAGAATAATTCAAAGGATATAAAAACAATTTAACATAGACTAGTTAGTAAGAGGCTAGAAAAATTATCAAAGTTTCATGGAAGAAAAGACTTAAGGCATAACTAAACATCACAGTCTGTTGTTTCTAGGAAATCTGTCTCAATCGATAGTTAACCACCCCAACTCTTCCTTATGATGGTGAACTGGCCAAAACTTTAGATAGAGAAATTATATATGGTCATTTAGAGGTTTTGATGACTGATAGAGGTATCTTGAACTCATGGTAATTATTCTTTGGTATAGTGAGATCATTATTGGATGAAAGATGTTACTAACTGCAGCACACTTAAAAAATGTTTTAGGTGATTCCGGGAAAGATATAATTGATAGGTTTTTTTTTTATTTTTTTTTTTGCTGTCATTATCTGTGTAGATATCTGAATTCCTAAAACCAAAAAAATTAAATCAGTGCCACCCAGAGTTGGGATTTTGGAATACTGTAGTTAGCTTTAATAACTTTACTCTGAGCTATTCTTGGGAAATGAACTGTTACTGTCTTTTTAAACCCATAGCTATTTATGTTCAAAAGCAACTATAATGTCTTGTATGATGTGGAGGAAGGTGATAGTTATACCTATTGCTTAAAGAAAACTTAAAAAAAAGATCAATTGCAATCTATTTGTACAAAAACTGCCAGCGTTTCTACTTTAAACAAGAAGATAGAACTTCTATGCTTTCCACAGATAATTTTGTGTTTGTAATTTTTAAAATATCTTTTTTTTCTTGATGATAGCTCTTGATGTTCTTGTTCATGAAGGAAGAATCATCTAATTTACATTGCATATTGATGGTGGATGGATGTGATTTGTACCAACTTTATAATCTGCTGGGAGAAGATTTATCCATACCACTCTGGTTCTCAGTTTGCTCAAGTTACACTTTTATTTTCCTTGCTACAATTCAGTATGCCACCCCAGCCTATTCTTTTTAGAGTTTGTTCTTTATCTGACTTTATTTAATTTCTTTCCCCTAAGAATGTTTCGAAAGTTTTTTTTCTGGAATAATCTATTTGTGGTAGTTCATACAGTTTATAAATATGCATGTTTATGCATTTAATATAACTGATATAATTTTAGTCAAATCTAAAGAGGGTTTTAATGTTATTGATAGACATCATTGGTATTTTTTGTCTTAAATAGAATGACACTTCTCATTCTTGAGCCATCTCAGTGATATTATATTAAACCCACAAGTTCCTCCATTAGTACTTATTTTGCTTCAGATTTTGTAACATTCCCAGATATATTTATAGGTTCCTTTTTATAGATTGTCTATAGAGATTTACATGAAGTCTTTTTTTAGATAGAATATGAAATTTCTTCATCTGTAACTTGAAGACAGCATAATACTCTGGAAAGAAATAACTAATTTTATAGTGTGTATCTCTAATGTTTAAAATGTTTTGTATATTAAAACTTAAAACTAAAATAAATATTTCAACTAAATTAAAACTGAGTTTTTGTACAAATTTCATAATTGCTTAAGTTAAAATTTATTTGGATGTTTAAAAATGTTCAAGTAGTTATAGCTTCAGTTCTTAGATAATTCTTAGGGTCTTTCAAATTTCTTAGTGTGGTATACAAGCAATAGTATGAT
This sequence comes from Uropsilus gracilis, assembly GCA_004024945.1. Taxonomy (NCBI): domain Eukaryota; kingdom Metazoa; phylum Chordata; class Mammalia; order Eulipotyphla; family Talpidae; genus Uropsilus; species Uropsilus gracilis. The sequence continues at coordinate 39,036 of PVHY01011188.1, read as the reverse complement.
CACAAAAAAAAGTTGAATCAAATAAAATCAAGTGTCAGTATGAACAAAAAACCCCTGCAAGTTCAACTCCATTACAGCTCTACTTTTCCTGTTTCCTAACTAGTATTTGACTCTAGTCTCTTAGTCCATTTCTCATACTTCATGTGTCTTGTAGAATAGACTTCTAACAACAGAAGTAAAACCCAGTAATAAAACCCAGTAACTTGCACCTGATAGTCCTTGCATAGACCATGCAGTTTTAAGACAGGGTCTAATCTTCCTTTCTAGCCACATCATCCATAACATCCTCTTTCTCTTCCCATCAGAGTTGATTGCCCCATTCTCTTTGGTCTCTACTGTGAATAACACAGTTGCTATCCATTTTGATTTGTATTTACTCTTGATTTTTCCTTTCCTGTAGATATTGAACTCTTTGAGACAAGAACTCTGTCTCATTTGGTTTTGTTTTCCAACACTAATAATTTTATTAGATGGGTCAAAAGTGGTTTCTTGAATTTAAGTTCTTTATTAGCTGAGCTATTGTTATATGAAATAAGTATGTATGAAAAGATGCCTTTGGAGATTTGAAAATAGATGAAATTATGTTGGGGAATCTTCTCTGGATTGATTATAAAACTACGGGCAAAGGAAACAAAGAAGTATTACATGTATTTTTAACAATATGGTTGGTTTAGGAGTATTTAAGAAGATGGTTCAGGTAGTAAACTGACTTCATGAGGCCATTTTTAGGAGAAGGGAAAACTGACCTCTGTTTAAGCCTGACAGAGAAAAGAAACTGAACAAATTCAGCAGATGTGGTGAGATGGCATGGGAGATCCAGGAGTGATTTCCAAAGCAGAACTGATTTATAACTTAACAGCTCTTGTAGTTTATTGATAAAAATTCATCGAGCAGTATTATACCAAATGTGTTTAGGAATAAATTTTTTTCTTCAACCTGTTTTAGGTGGAATTTACTGTATGTTCTTAATTTTTCTTTATTCTCATAGAAAGGCAATATTTCTGATTACTGAAGTAAATATTGTCTTTTGCCTTCAAATTTAACTGCAAGTGTTTGATATCTAATATACATGATCTCTATCTAATATATTTGGTTATAAAAGGTAGAAGACATTCTTAGATGCCTTTGCCAATGAAATTTACTTTTTCCTGAGAGAAATAAATGATTATGATTACATTAATAATCAATAAAATACATGTATATTAGCAGCACCTTAAATGTCATTTGCAACTTGCTTTTCTAGAATTGAAGAGCTTCCAAAGAACCGGAGTCTTAAGAAATGACTACTAAATCCCTCTAAATCTTTGTTTGGGCAAGATTTAGCACCACTGATTTGTATAAATACTGTGATAATACTGTTGCCTCTGGGAGGCTTAGGCATAGAAAGTAAAGGAAAATGTAACCCAAAGCATAATTAAGTGTCTCAGCATTAAAAAAACATTGCAGTTAAATGCTGATGCTATAGACAGATGCATGATTTTTTTTCCTTTCCAAGTACGAAGTAAAAAAGCATATATATATTTTATTTTTGATCAAAGGAAACTGCAGACATGAGATCCACTACCTTTTGGTCACTGGCATTGACTTCAGGAAAGATTTGCCAGTCTTTGGTTTTAGGTGTTTCTTCCTTACTGCTCTTCTTCACAAATGTCAGATGGAAAAAAGAACATAAGCATTAGATTCTAGAATCGTGATAATTTTTCCTCTCTCTTTAGAGAATCTGTAATATGTTTTCTCCTAGTCCCTTTAGTAGATGGTTAAAGATTGGAATATTTTTTGGTTAGAAATAACATTAAAAGCAAGACATCAAAACATAAATAGTGCAATTGTTTAAAGCACTCCTTATTTGTTTTGACTTCATTCTTCATGAACTAAAAATTCTTAGGAAAAGTAGTTTGGATTACATTTAGCAAGAAATGGAGAAAATGAAAAATTACAACTGATAATAATAGAAAAAATTAAACTCAATCTCATTCTAATGCTCTTTTGTATTTTCTTTCTTATATTAAACTAATGGTGAAATGTTTAGAGACTGACGAATAGAACGATTTGGGAAATAATTCTGGGATGATTTGTGTTTCGTGGAACAAAGGAGACTAATTTATGGAAAGCACCTACTTTGTAGCAATAAATTCAAAGTAGAACAGTTTTCTGATTTATGATATAACACATATATTTAGTTAATTGATGAAAATACAATACTCACCATTCGCTTTTTAAAGAATAGTTTGGCCAATGCAAACTAGACTTTTTCTTAATCTACGAATGATGAAACTTGTTTACATTTTTTGATGAGTTATGAAAACTGTATAGAGAAAATTGCAGCATTTGATTTTTCTTTTGTTTATTATGAAGTTTATATTGCAGTGATAATGTGATGAGTTGAGTTAGGAGATGAGACATCTGAAAGTAACTTTCACCCTAGGAAGTCTGCATGTCTCTTACTTCCTGTTGGCTAGGATAATGACCCTGTACATTTTCCCAGACAAGAAAGGAATAGCACCACATCAATAATTCCAAAAGCTTTGTGAAGCTTCAGAACAAGAAAGGTTGAAAACTATTCAAGGGCTATCAAAAACTTTATCCTCCCTAATATTTGCTGTTCTCTTTGGTCCTTCACCTCCCAGGACATGATAAAATTGCTTAAAATCAAGCAAATTTGCTGTTTTTATCATCTCTGTGGTATATATATATTCTGCCTTTTTTGGTAAAATATCTTTTTGCTCTTTGGCTAGACTTCATATGTTCCTGGTTTGTTTCCTAAGGAAATTTGAACCAAAATGAAGTGATAATTATCTTAAGACTTCAAAATAAATATTCAAAATTAGGTCTTTTTTTTGGTTGTTGTTGTTGGGAAAAAGGTTCATAGCTCCAGTTCTTTTTTTTTTTTAACAATCTTAGAACCATTTAATTTTTTTCTATAGAATTAAAATTTTTTATTTAAATTTTGCTTTTTATACAATTACTTATTGGTTTCTATTTTAGGTAGCATTAGGATTCTCCGCCTCAATCAGGTATCATCACCATAGCTGTCACCCGGTTCTGCATTGTCTATTTTGACTCCTTTGCTCTTTGTTCTTACCCTTTCTCCATACTGCAGATGTGATACCATAAACTTTTGAATGTTAACCTTAAATCATACTTTTCCTGTAATTTCATATTATTTTTATAATTTTGTATTGAGTTTTGGGGTGTTTTTTAAGTATATTAATTTTATCTACAAGTCATAATTTTAGAGTTCATTTTTGATATACATTTTTCTCTTTTCTTTCATTGGTTGATAAATTCAGAGAAATATTAAGTAACAATGGACAAGTGCAGACATTAGCAGAGTCGTGCAGCGGAAGCGTGCTGGGCCCACAACAATGGACAAGTGCATTTTCTTTTCTTGTGGTCAAAAATTTCAAGTGTTTTTTTAAACATTTATTGAAATGGACATTTTAAGAGTGTTAGTATATTGTTGTATATAAATAACTATTTAAATATTGAATTACTTTGAAGGTAAATGTATTTTAATGAAGCCAATTTAAAGGGCAGTATTATAATTTAGAAAATAAACAGAAAATATTTTAACGCTATCAAAGAGGCAAAAAGGCATTTTCAATAGTTTAAGTTTTAGCATCCTTAGAGCTCTGTGCATGAAGCTATTATTTCCTCTTTGTTACTTTATGAAGCATCAAATCCTTGTCAATTAGTTCTTTTTCTTATGTGTTTTTCAAAGAAATTTTTATTAATTTAAGAAATAATATTGTATATATTTTTTGAGTCAGCTTGCAAAGTAAATAATTATTTTTAGCTTCTGTCATAGTTTTGGCATACTGTAATTTAAATAAAACCGTTGTATACTCACAATTTACACATCATAAAACACAATCAAAAGATGCTAATCTCTAGCTTGTTTACTTGTACTATGTCATTCTCTTCTTTCAAGTAAAATATCAAAAGAATCTTAAATAAGAAAGTGAATTTGGGTCAAATTTCACATAAAATGAATAAAAATAATGCCAAATAACATGTTATTAAGGGAAAAAGATATTCCAAATATCTGAATGTTTCATTACCATACCATCCTATTGTCCAAAATAGTGTATGTTCATTTTGATGCAGAAACTTATTAGAATAACAAACTTTATTCTTTTTGAATAAAAGTGAAATGTCTTTATTCTATCAATTATTATCTTCATCCTTTAGGTAAAAGCAGTTAAGTAAAATATCATGCTATTTTAAGGTACTATAATCAGAAAACACATCAAAGTGATATCTATTCTATTATACATGAAGAAAAATAATATTTTTCCTTTCATCATATTTTAGTTTGTCACTTTTTTCATGTTTCCTATTTTATTTAGTCTAAAAATTGCTTCACTTAATAAAATATTTGAGTATATACTTATGCAGGATATGAATTTCCAGAAAGTTCAATTCATGAATCTTTAGATAGGTAGAAAGATAGTTAGGTAGATATTATATTTGTGTTTTCCCTAGTGCCTGGGTCTGAATATTCTTCATAATAAATTCTTATGATACAGTCTGTGACTCTATTATGTTCCCTAAGTTCTTTTTTCTTTTTTTTTCTAAGTTCTTTTTTCTAATAGAGGTCAGTAAAGATAAGTAAGTGGAAATTAATTTATAAAATTTGATAACTGAATTATTGACATCTCTGAACTTTTAAATAGATACTATTCTTCATCAATTATGAGATCTCACCCTTGTCACAACTTTACTCTTTCAATGCTATTGAACTGCTTTTAAGTAATCACCAAAGACTTTGCTGATTTACAGTTATTATGGGTCTTTAGTGATCAAAAAAGATGCAAAAGTTTGGTAAAATCACATAGAGTTTGGGGAAAATATATGGACCTTAAGGATTTGATATTAATAATCTTATCTCATTAACTACATGTTTTATAACATGCAAATTCAGGACTGAATTTGCAAGAAATTATTGCAAACACCCATCAAGCTTGAGATTTTCACATTTGGTTTCTCTTACAAAATAAACAATGATATATACGTTCCTATTATATAGCCTCTCTTAAGATCATGTGATGCCTTCTTAAGATCATGTGGTGAATATTTTATATATTATTTCACATTTTTTATGTGTAACTTAGCTTTGCTACTGTTCATTTAACTGTATGTGACTTAGTTTGTATCTATAGATGGTCTTTTAAGGATAGTTTGAAGGTTGTTTAATATTTTAAATGATAACAACTGCAATCTATCAGCACTGGCCATGATTTAATAACTGGTGACTGGAAGAATATTTCACTTGAGACTTTCTTGGCCTTCAGAAATACCAGAATTGTTGCTTGTGTAGTAAATTGCTTTGACCACTTGGGATATTTGAAATAGTCACTGGCACTGTCCCTACCTACCAGGCACCTGCAGTTGTGTTTCACATTGTATTCCAGACTTTGAGGCTTTCCTAGGATTATAAAACTCTTTTTTTATCCTCACTTTTTAACCCTCCAACCTGTATCTATTTCCATGCTGGCATAAGCCAGTGTTCTAGGTATTTACTTAGCTTTTTTTTCAAAGTCTTGATTAAATGTCAAAAAGTCTTCCTTTAAGAATAGGAAGTTTTTCATTTTATTATATGTAGCCATATATTTTTTCTTACTCTAGTTTTTTTGTATGTTCATAAAAATTGCTGAAATTTGGAAACTTTCTGACTCCTAGTCATTCAGAACCTACCACCTCACTTTACTATGTATATATTCCACTTGTTTTAGATTTTAGATATTAGAAGAGTAGGAAATATTTTGTTGCATAAGATTAACACTCATTTTTTTTACAAGTTATATGAATACTATAACTGCCTCCCAAAGCAGTTTATGAAGATAACACATGGTAACATTTTCCTACTGTTTTGCCATATGTTCAGATATACATGGGCCCATATTTTTAGACAATTTGCTTGATGTTTATTATCTGAGAACAATTTGCTAATTAAACTGGCCATCATTAATGTCCATAAAGAACTGTACATTTGTAGGAAAACTTTAAGGTCAACCATTATGAATTTTTGGTTACTTTAGGGATCTGAGATAATGTCAGTATAACAGATGATGGTTACTTTAATACTATCTTACTCGAATAATATTTCTCTAGTACATAGAAGAGTCTTATTTTTCATAGATGTATTTGTCAGCAATGTCATGTTTTAGGGCATTCTAATAGAAATATATTTGGACCATGATGTAACTGATTTGGACAACAGCTACTCCAGTTAATGGACTGGCTTTATTTTGAGGTGCCTTAGGGAATTTAGATGATACTGAGATGTTTATGTCTGCATGAGAGGATAGCTGTCTGGAAATTTTGGCCATTGTTTTTCAATGGATTCTCAGCAGGACATCTCAACAGCCAGAATTAGGCCAATCTCCTTGTTTCCTGAGGGTCCAATCTATATTATCAGTCTGAGAGAGCAGATTAAATTACCCTATTTCTATCTAACACCCTTAACGAGAATTTATAAAATGTGGACTTCGATAGCCAGAATTCATGTTAGGTATCTGTAATTCTAATATACACTGTCATGCTGAATATATCAATCTATCTGAGCATCAATGGAAATTTATTCAGCCTCTTCAAAAAATATTCTATCTTTGTCATTTTCTTAAGGGTCTGGTAGGCATCACTGTTAGAGACATTAAGAGCTCCTGGAAGCCAACTTTTCTGGTTACCTGGAATTCAATGACTGCCTTTGAAAAAGATTCCCCTCTGCCTCAAACCATTCTTCCCTTTATCTTCTTTCCATATTTAACTCTTCATCTATCTCCTCTGTTCTCATTCTCTCTTTTTCCCACAGTTGGAGTGGTTTTTAGAGACCACCTTTTAATTTTGAATATAATATTTAGGTTGGATTGAAAAAGTATAGCATTCATTAGGATAACAACATTTTGTCTATAATCATTAAGTCCTCCTTAATTTGTGTGCCTGAGAATAATGGGATTATTACCCTTATGTAAGTAGGTTTAAAAAGTTTATGTCAAATTGAATGTTTCAGAAAGAAGCAAACTTACAAGGATGAAAGAACACAGTGATTTATCATTTAAATTGAATATCTTTATGATTACTAATTCTCTCTCTTTTTTTTCTTTTTGTGGATACTTCCATGAAGTAATAGGACATTGCATATACTGTTTTTTGGTAGCACTGTTTATTTTGTTTAGTAAAGAGTTGTCACCATGAGAATCAAAAGCAGAAACATCATTTTAAACTCTGCAATTAAGTATATGCTTGTCAGCAGCTCAGTAGTGGCATCTTTGATAGTGTGGGTAATGTGTGTTTTCTTCTCAGCTTACTCAGGCTGTGGTAATGGATGCCAAGCTCAAACATCAAAGAAAAGAGGTTTTCCTTTGTAAGAAAACATCATTACATTTTCACACCATTAGAAGTATAGCATCTCCTCTGCATGAAATAGATGCTTTTGATTTTTTTTTAACTAAACATGGACTACAAAACTTATAATGCTGATCATTACTTGCATATTTATTAATACTTCAGTGACTCAAATAATGATTATTGATTACCTTATTAACATTTTTAGGACAGGAGTATTTTTTAAAGGGTGTACTAATTGAAATACATCTTTATTATTAGGAGTTTCTTAGACATATCCTCATCTAATATCTGTCTTTTAAATGACATTCTCTTGAACTCTTGAAGCAGTGTTCATGATAGCTTCATAAAAGTCAGCCTCAGCAATTATTAAAGTGAGGGCATCAGGCAATTTAATCTCCAACTGAATCAGGACTAGATGCAAAGGAATGACAGGCATGCCTATTATTACAGTTTTCTCCATATTGCTAATGACCCATTTTACTAAATAGAGGGCACATAAACTTTAAAACTTGAGCTTCATGAAAAGTTTTACTTAAATAATGCTGACATTGCCAAGATGCTTTAGGATGGGTATTGATGAGACAAATATAATCAAATTTCATAGATATTGTTTTCATTGTTGTTGAAATAACTTTATCTCAAAGTATTTATCCCAAAACAAAAAAATAATAGCAATTGCTGCTAAAATAATAGCAATGGTAATGGTGGTGACAAACCACCTGATATTCACAAAGATTAAGAAAACACATTATATATACCAGAGTATTTCACACATCAAAAAAGATTGCCAGATATAGAAAGCAAACTATCCCACAGGGAACAAAACAGTAAAAGAGGAGACAGTTTTCAATGACTAACTTAATTCTCTTTGTTAAAGCTGCTAAGTAGAAAGCAAGACCAAAATGTTACCCTGTAGAGCTGTGGATTATTTTATTTTTACCAATCAGTCTTTCTCAGATAAAATAATATCATCATATAAAACTTACCAGCTGTCACTTATTGGTAGCTGCCTATCAATATTCTTCAGATAATATAATGTCAACCACAGTACAGTACAAAAATGATGACATTGTTTTAGTATCTCCATTTAAAAAAGCCCGAGATTTCTTTAGTATGACATTAACTTTTCAAAAATACATAAAATTAGCTCTGATATTTATTTAAAGCAGAAAACCAAGTTCTTATACGATTATTTTCTACTATTGATGATATAAAATAGTTAATTAGGCTTGTTCTACAGATGACTTGATAACATTTATTAGTTTTACTGGTGACGACAAAAGCTTAGAAGATGGAAAGTATTCACATTTTTTTTAGTAACTGATTTTTTTCTCCATTTGAGTCTAATATATGCTTCTGATCTTGCCTGTTATTTGTGCTACTCTTTTTTATTTCTCTTAACTTTTATTGGTTTGTACAAGTTTTATTCTTTTTCCCTCTCCTCTAGCCTTTATATATTTGGTAATTGCGTTGTTATTTGATACAGGAAAATGCAAATAGGCCCATGAAGTGGAATAAGGTCCAGAAATATATCCTGTGAAGTAGAGAACTACAGAATGTGACAAGATTTAATTTGATAAGTAAGGAATGATTTACTTAAAGATTCTAGTGACAATTGGCTATCCATTTGGAAGAAAATAAGTCAAGCAACCTATTTCAGGTGATAAACTTCATATAGAGTAAAACTTAAACATTAAAATCTTAGAAAGTGTAGACAACATGAATGGGAGAAAGAAAGTGTAGATTACATCAAATGAAAATTAGAGATAGGAAAACTCTTGGGAGAGATAAGATACTCAAAATCTACAAAACAAGGAGAAAATATTAACCATAAATTAAAACCTTTTGTGTAAAAATTCTCAAAAATAAGTATAATGTAAATAATAGACTTAAAGATTTAAAATACAAATGGGAGAAAGAAGGCTATCTATAATATTACAAATAATTTTAAATAATAAATATATTTATTGAAATGATTATATTAAAATCTACAATTTAAGCCCAGTTAAAAACATTATTAAAATGTAATATTTAAAAATATTAAAAATAGTAATTGATGCAAGTGTTCTCTGTAACTGATAGATGAATAGAAGGGAATTACTACTCACATTTCTTAAAAACCTGAAGCTCACTACTTGGTAAATGCAGCTTTAAGTAGCTGTGAGAAATTACTTTATACCCATTAGACTGGTGACATTTAAAAAATATTACTTCTATTCTGATGAGGATATGGAGAATCTTACATAGATTGCTGGTGAAATGTGACTCCAAATGCAATGTGGCATTGTCTTCTAAATATAGAGATGGTCCTTTAATAACTTTTAATCTATATGGATAGATTGGTATTTATATATGAGGAGTTTACTGCTGGCATATTTGTACTGAGAAAGAGTTGGAATTAAGATGAATATTGAAGATGGTAATGATTGAATAAACTATGGTAAATCCTCACAGTGGAATATTGTGTTTCATTAAAAGATATAGATTGGATCTTTGTAAGCTTGGGAAGATTTTCAAACGAGAATAATGAGACCAAAAGAAGATGGTATAGTAGTTTCAGTTTTAGGGAACAACACTGACCCCATTTCTCCATATTTCTACCTAAGTAACTGTGTCTTTATGTTATTCTTTTGGCATAGAAAATATTATACTTGAATACAGCAGAATGCCAGGATTTAGAGATACTGTGTAGTGATAGAAAGTCTGGTCTATGGAGTTGAAATTCTTTCAAATCTTAGCTATGTAATTTATTAGCTATGTGACTGGAGAAAATACTAAATATTTTATGACTCAATTTCTTCTCTGTATTCTTCTCTGTAATATAAAGGTGACAATAGAGTCAATTTCACTGGGTGCACATTAAATTTCAATTATATATACTTTATAACTTAAAACCATCTGGACAGATCAGCTTTTGAGTTATGGAAGTTTGAATAAGGTGAAGGAGGAGAAAGAAAAAAATAATCACCATAAAAAACAAAGAAATCAGAGAGTCATGTTTTCAAATGTTTTCTTTCTCCATGTGCCCACATTGGTTACTTAACCACATCACCAACTCACAGAACTTCTTGTTCTCCATACTAGTTTATATCCTGGTCCCTTGGCCTGTCAGAACCTGAGGCATGAGGGATAGCTGAATAATGACTAAAGCTGAACTTCAGAGCGCAGGCTGTTTTTATAACCCATTCATACACTGGATAAATACTTGGCATTTCTATCCTCTTTAACTGTGCACTTTGTTTTCCCATTAAACTGCCCTTGCTCTTTTTGATTGGTGGGGATAGGGAAAGGAACAGTTTTCTTCTGTGTGGAGTTTTCATTTCTTCATAGAACCTGTGCAGAAGTCTGATTCATTATCATATTTTAGGGGGGAATTTTCTTTGGATCTGTAATGTTTGAGAGTAGAATTACTGGCATTTTTTAAAATTGTACAGTAGGTGAAAATTAGGAAGATAGTGTTTCCTTCCCTAGCAGGGAAAGTTTTCTTTCCAGTTGAATATAATACAGATAATTTCTTTCTCTATGAAAAAAGCAGGTGTGCTTTTCACTCATACTAAAGGATTAGAGGTATTCTAAATTTGATAACACAAACCTACTGTGCTTGCGTCATAAACCAGAACCCATATATATTGCACTAAGGACAAGTGGAAACAGAAGAACTAATATGAACATGAACTCATGCTTCCCTTTGTGCTGAGTAGTAAAGTTCTTTTTTTTTTTTTTGGACCCAGACTCTCATGTCTTCTACCATGTCTGTGAAACTGTAGTAGGCTAACTCCTTAATTTGGAAGCAGGGTATAATCCCATATCTTTCACAGTTCTTGACATTTTTCACTATAGTTTTTGAGACCTTTCACAAGAAAAAAGTTTTGTACTTCCAAGATGAGATAATGTAAGTAAAGTGCTCATATAAAGTGATATATAAAGTGCTCATAAACTACAAGGAAAAATTTAAATTATATAGTATTAGAGAAAACATTATTTGCCAGTTATCTTGGTGAAAATATGCCATATATTTTGAAAGAAAACTGGAACTTTGTAAACATTTACTCTTGTACAGAGTTGTATAAGATAGTGATATTCTCTACGGTGTATCCAATTTACAATGAGTAAAATATTACACCATCTCAAGCTCCAAATGACTACACCTAATGGCACGTTACCTGTGGCATGAGATGAGAAAAAATTACCCAGAATCCAAATGGGTTGGAGCAATGAGAAGCTTAGAGGGACTACAGCATGTGACCTCCTCAGACACGGCAAGTTGTGATGCAGCCCCAAACCATAGGCAGTGTTGGTTTTATTAAGAAGCAAGTGGAAGGTGAAGTTTAAAGAAGGCAGGCAGTCATGGAGGGGATGTACAGATAAATAGGGGATTCGTAATTGCCTGGAATTACCGTGGCTGATTAACCAGAAGCAGCACCCGAGGACTAGAGTGGCTTTGTTTACCTAAGCATATCATCTAGGGCTATATTAACTTGATTTTTTTGGCATGTTATTCCTCACACCAAGACTTATGCCCCGAGAGGTCCCTTATCTTAGTTCCCTGGGTGAAAGATAAGATAGACAAGGTACAAAGCAGACCTATATTCCAATAACCTAAGTGCAAGGGAGACTGAGAGATGTGACCTTTAGGTAGCTGTATGTGTCCACAACATTTCTACTTCTATATAAGATAGAAGAATGGGAGTTGGCAAACAATTGGCAATAACACTACTCCCTACCTTGTAAATTTGCTTTTGGTTTAGATTTATTAGGGAAAGCTTCTTAGAGTATGTGTTCCCTAAAATATTTATGGTTGCAGTTAAGCTTGACCCAGGGATGAGTTTAAGGAGAAGACTGTATTAGATAATGGTGTGATTGACCTGACAAGGATGAAGATTGTGCTAAGTTTTGGCAAATGATAACATCTGGTAGTTAGAAAACTTAATGAAGGGACTCCGTTAGTATTTGCTAACAAAAACAAAGTGCATCTACAAAGTGACTGAGCAGTGGAGCACTTCTAGTATGTGCTTCCCAATATTTTCACATCCGAGAAAATAATTATAAAAGACATTTTGGGATATAAGGAGGAGGGACCAGGTCACTGGCAACATGTGGTCAGAGCATTTGGGGTGCTGTCCACTCTGCAAGAATCAATGTCTGCCATCTGTGCACTGTGATACTGTGCTTCATCATGCTGCTTGGGAAACTGTGCACCCAAAAGTACATGTAGAGATATATCTACATAAAGTTATAAAGACAGAAGAAATAACAGATAGAACATAAAATTTCTAGAGTCATTTCTTTCCCAAACGGAAAAGCTTGCACTTAAATCTGGTTACCTTAGAGAATTTACTTGCTTCTGTATCTGGCCCTGGCCTGACAAACTTAAAAATATCATTTGCCAGTGGATCAGAAAAAAAAAAATTGTCTTGGAGGAAGACTCACACAAAACAAACTAAGAGAGATTGATGAATTAAAAACCAGGAAGCCAATCTATTAGTTTGTCTCAAGAAATGAACGTGTTAAATGTATCCAAAATCAAGTTTGCTGATCAATATCATTTTCTCCCTATGATAAGTCTTTGTACAAAGGCAACTATGATCAGAGTTGTCAGTAAGCCTAGGAAGAGATCAAGAATGAGTTGTGTAAACTTGGACTTGGTTCTTCTGTTGGTATATAGGGCAAGATGTTTTGTGATTTAGAGCCATTTGACTCTAAAGTCTAGGGATATACACTGAACTTTACGAGTTGAACCCATTTTTATAGAGAACGTTCTAACTTCTCCTTTGCTATCTCTCTCTCTCTTTTTATTCAGAGAGATTAGCATGCAAACTTCCTTGGACATAAATATTCTTTGTCTCAATTCCAGTCCATTCTGCTTTATTAGGGAATATATTTAGGTCAACTTGATTAACATGCTATTTCCAAAAATGATCTCATTTTTTATATCTTGAGTCTTCTATGATTTGATGGTGATGTAAGCAGTGAGGGAGAATATACTATTAGAAACTACGTTTGGGAGGAACTTAGAAAAATAATTGTTAGTATTCCCTCACTTCAAGAAATTTACTTTCTGTTTGTAAAAACAAGACTTATAATCAAACCAATATAGAAAATTTTTGGGGAAGCATAATTGATGTGGTACTGAATATAAAAGCCAGACTCTAAAAGCCAGAACATTTATTTGGCAGTTGGAAAAATACAGGCTTTATATTTTAATTTGAGATCCTTAATAAAGGTAAATTTAGGAGGAGAGACTTTAATATAAAGAGAATAAAATATATTAATAAGGAAATACACACATGTATGGAGACACACACATATAAGATGTTTTTGCTTTGGACAGATACTTGGTATCATACTATTTAGTAGCAATACCTTAAAGAAGTGAGAGACTTTGATTTAACTAGGAGAAAAGTCAGAAGTAGAGAGACCAGGGATCAGTAGTGAATATCTGGCTATAGGGAAGTTTCTTAAAAGGATAACAGGAAATTTTGGAAATCATTCGCACTTTGAAGCCTTAAATTTATGAGAGCAAGAGAAAGTATGTGCTTTACTGTAGATTAAGAAACATGTCAGTTAAATGATAATACAGTCAGTACTTAGGGAGGAATTACATCGATCAGGTGCTTTTCATTTTATTATATGTCTTCCTTAACCCCTGTTTTGAAGCAGGTTTATTTCACCTCTGGGGACACTGATACTTAGAGATGTTGAATTTTTCAGTATTCAGCAATTACTTCTTGGGCCAGGCATGGTTCTATGTGCTAAGAATACATGAAGGAACAAGACAGACATGGTCCTTATCTTTTGGAGCTTGAATTCTATGAACCGATAAAGGATATAGCAATGTCTCAAATCCAGGGTTTCTGAAACAAAAATCTATGAGCTAAAAGAACAAACTGCTAGAATAATAAGCAAGGTTTTCTTAAGGAGAAAGCTGAATATTTTGGTCACTTCATTATTTATTCTAGTGAGGTGAAATAGCCCATATTATCCTATGAGATCCTTTCAAAATGAACTGATATAGATAATACTTACATTACACAAGGCTCTTCAAAATCTGGAAAAATCAATTCCACAAGCAGCAAATCTGTATGTGGTGACATTTCTTTCCAAGTGATCCATTGTTCTGCCATACATTTTGGTTCTCTGATAATGAAGTTCACTTGAGGTAGTCTGTATTTCGTTTTGAGCATAACTCATAACAATTTCTTTATCTAATGATGTTTTGTAAAGAGGGCTGTACTGAAAAAAGCAGTTAGAAATTGCTAATAAGTATGAATCTGCTTGCATAAATAATCCCTTAAATTGTTATTCAGAGCTTAAATCCCCAAATGCATAGCTCTATTATATTAGTACTACTGTAATATTTTCAAGAAACATTCTGCCTTAACAGAGAATTTTTTATGGTAGATTATTTATTTTTAAAAAATAATTTATTTATGTATAAATTTCACATCTTTGTAATACCAGGGACTCATCCCTACCCACTCTCTCCCCTCACCTGACTGATCCCACTCTCTCCCCTCACCCCAGGCCCAGAGTTGTGTACTTCAGTTTAGTTGTTAGCTTATTTTGACTTTCCTCATGGCTTTGTTTATTTTTTCCCTATATCCCTTATATTAGTGAAACCATTGATTTCTTTTTCTTTTTGACTTGTTTCTGCTAATAAGACTTCTTCTAAGTACACCCATGTTACCATAAAAATCATCAAATTTGTCATTTTCAATTGATGAGTAATATTCCCTTGTGTACATATACCACATTTTTCTCATCCAGTCATCTGTTTTGAGACAATTAGATTGCTTCCAAATCCTTGCAATTATAAATAATGCTGCAATAAACATCCGAGCACAGGTGTCCCTTTGTACCCACATTGAGGTCTCTTTTGGGTAGATTCCCAAGAGAGCAATTGCTGGGTCAAATGGTATTTCCACTTACATTAATTTGAAATTAATGTTTTCCATAGCTCCACACAGCTTTCCATAGTGGTTGAGCCAGTTTACATTCCCATCATCAGTGTAAGAGTGTTCCTTTCCACATCCCCGTCAGCACTTGTTGTTGCCTGTTTTTTGGATGTGGGGCATTCTTACTGGTGTAAGGTGGTATCTCATTGTAGTTTTGATTTTCATTTCCTGTATTGCTAGTGACATTGAACAATTTTTCATGTGCCTTTTGGCCATTTGTATTTCCTCTTTGGAGAAGTGTCTTTATAGTTCTTCTCCCCACTTTTTGATTGGGCTTCTTTAACAGAGAAATTTATTTTGACTGGAGAACTATCTGTTAACCTAAGGGTAAATGATCTTGAACTAAATTTTATATTGAAATGTAGGCATAGTGGTTCATTTCCTCCAATAATTATTTTCATGTCTTTGACATTCGTTCTAGATATTGGATGCTTTTCTTGAAGGGCACTTTTTTAATTTCTTATTTTTATACTTCATTATAAAGGTGAAACCACCACTTTCTTGATTATATTATTTATAAATGTTTTTATGCTTCTAAAAACTAAAGTTAATTATATTTTAGGGACTATTGAACTTCAACATTACCTTTGTGGTGTTTAATATTAACATTTTGTTTACTGTATATAACATTAATATATGGCAGTTTGTATTTTATACACAGCAGGATGAAAGCTAATTGAAAGTGAAGATTTTAATTGAAATAACTTTTGGAGATTATTTTTAACACAAGTATTTAAGTATTGAGACTTAAGATAAATTGTTACCATTAATCTCTTCACCGTAAAAGAACTCAACTTCCTTCAAAGAAACTCAGAATTCATGTTTTGTCAGTAAAAATCCCCATAAGTGAATTTATTTACTGAGTTCTAAAGATCTGAATTGTCTCGACAATTCTCCAAATGTGTGATGTTCTTACACATTGGATTTCCTCTTTAATTTTTGATGTCAAGATCCATTAGGATAATAAGCATCAAAACAAGCTACATAAAGTCATTCTTAAGTTAAAAGGACTTTTCCCATGGTAATTATATTTAAGGTTGTCTGTTTATTAGTTAAAGTGCATTTTGTGGGGGTGAAGGGAGGAGTAATAGTTCTTTGGGTTCTCAAAAGAGTTCTTGACCCCAGGGAGAGGAAACTTGTTGCTACACAGCCTAGTACTGGAACAAATTTCAGAATTTGAATAAATGTTTGTGTGCTTGATTTCTGTTGGAATTAATTCCTCATATTTTTATATCACAAAAACTTTTTTGTGAATAGTGCCCCAAGGAAGTGAGAATATTCTCTATTTCATGGTCAGGATGGGGTGAGAATATATAGAGAAAATGAAATAATATGATATATAGAAATGACCTAGCATACTTCCTGCTTTATATTTTCTTTCTTCCTTCTTTTAATCCTAAAACTGTGATTTAAGTTTCTTCTTAAGCTTAACATTTAAAATTTTTAGCATTCAAAACATTTAAAACAACAACAACAAAACAACAAACTTCTATTTATATCTTAAAACTGTATTAACATGGATATTTGAGAAATTTGGAAATTTGTGGGAATTATGCAATGACCACCACACTCTCATGGTGTAGTTTTAAAAGTTGTCAAATTCCATCTATCTTGTTTGTTCATACCCTTTGATCAGGCACCACACATTATTTATGCTACCTTGCTATTGCTGGTTTTCTGCTTGTTATCTTCCTGTCTTCTGGTTTTACTGCTTGCTCAACAGACTGTATTTCCTTTGATTAGAAAAATTGTTTGCTTGTAGCTGATTCTACAGAATAAGTTTACCTGATAACCACAAGAAAAAAATATTAGAAAATATATTGTCACCTTACATAAGGAACATTTGTCTTAGAGAATATACATTAGTGTATGTAAATAAAAATGTTTAATAATTATTAGCAATTTTAAAAAAGATGACAGACAATGCTTCCTTTAGCAACTAAAGCACATGTTCACTTCTAAGAAAAAAATCATTCATTCATTTACTCATTGAAATAATATTTTTTCATTGTATAGAATACAAGTCACTACTATGTCTTAGTTTTTCAGGGTGATATTTAGAAGACTCTAAATTAGAATATTGACAACAAAATATATATAAACTTAACTGATTTTGATTCAGTTCAATTGACAAAAATGAACAGAAAAATTGCTAGAAATTGTGCACACAGCTGGCAAATTGGATAGCAGCCTGTTTTTTATGGAATATTTAGTAAAAAAAATTGCAGACTACAGCATTATGTATAGATTGTGAGCTATTTATGCTAATGACCAAAGACTGAAAAGAAGCTTGAAAAGTGAACACAATTATTATGCTAAAATGGCAAAAATGCATGGCATTTCTCTTAATTTTAAAGTTTACAATAATGATATGGATTCATTTGAGTCCTCTCAAAGTTCCTTTTTTTTTTTGAAGTCCTAAACTTTAGAATGTGCACTGTATTTGGAGTTAGAATCTTTAGAGAGACAATTAACTAAATGAGGTTGTTAAGTGGGCTTTAATTCAATATGACTGCTTTTTTTCCCCCATAAAGCAAGGAAATTAAGACACAGATATACACAGAGGGAATAACTTAGAAAGACAATGGGAGAATATGACCATCTATAAGTCAAGGAGAGAGATGTCAGAAAAAAATATCTTTTGATCCTTTAGTTTCCAAAACTGTGAGAAAATAAATTTTTGTTGTTTGGGCTGCTCAGTCTGTAATACTTTGTTATGGTAGCACTTGCGAACTAATACAGATGGCAAAACAAACAATATGAAAAATCTTGAAAGAGATTCTTTACATTTTTTTTTTTTTTTTACCATATGTGGTCAACCCTGGGTTTCAGTGCTAATTCTTAACTCTAGTTGCTCTATCACCTTGAAGTTATATAAACTTGCTGAAGTCAGTTTCCTTACCTAGAAAATCAGTAAATATATCCTTTCACTTATGTCATCTTCCTCTTTAGGGATGAATTGATATTGTGATTTGAATACTCATTTAGGCCATTAAGCACCTTATCAAGATGAGAGAGCTTAATCTAGTAAACTAGGATTTGAATTTCACATAAATGTATAACTTCTATCCCAAGTCATGATTTTCATGAAATAATAGTTTACTGTGATATTAAGAGTCTTCACTATGTATTAAACATTAACTTTTCATCTTATAATTGAAATAAAAATGGCACTTCAGTTCATCGATTTATTTTGATTTTCTTGTTCATGAACTGTTTGGTCAGCAATAACAAAGCTTTAGGAATGAGGCCATAGTCATTTAAAGGACTTCTCCTATTTACCTCAATCCAGCAAGATAAAGTTTAAAAATTTCAAGCAGAAAGGAGCTTATTTAAAACAGAAAAATAAAAAAAATCTGTTAAAGGAATGACATTAAAAAACAAAACTGACTTTGTTTTTTACTGCACATGCTATATAAATCTGGAACACAGATAACTGCCACAGAAAGCTATGTGAAATTCAATGAGGAGAGCTAGATGAGTGAACAACGGAAGAGTTTGCTGGAAGGGTTTGGTCAATTTATTGAAATGGTAAAGGAAAAGGGAATACCAGGTAAAATAAAAAGATGCTTCAGTTGCAGATAAGGGAAAAGTGACTCAGGGCAAAAGAATATGATTTGAATGCTGAACCCAAATTGCAGAGGGTAACCTGATCAGTTTCTTTGCATGCATTTTTCTCTTAATCTTATATTTTCTTTTTTATATCCCCTCTGGCACTTTTGCTTTTTATATTTGAGAACTCTGCAATTGACCTTCATGACTTAATTTTCCAATTCACATGCTACTATCACAAATTGAAAGACTAGCATCTAACTTTAACTCACAGGGAAGAACATTTTTACTTTAGTAATTCAAATGGAGCTAGATGTTATTAATGAAATATTGTCATGGAAAGAGAGATTTTCATCCTTACAAGGAAGTCAGGAGGATCCAGATGGTAACTTTTTTCCTCACACTGGTTAAGGAAATCTATCCTGCTGCTATTATAGAGGGTGATTTATATTTTTAAAAATTAGTTATTTATTTTTTTGTGGAAAGAAAACAAGTTACAGATAGGTATACGTATTGCAATACCATAATTACAAAATTATAAGCCATGCAAAATGATATGAGTAAATATATTATTTACTCATATGTGTGATTTAAAAGTTTCAAATACCACAGGAATGATAAACATCAAATCCAGTGTACTGATTATTATTTCTGGGAATGTATAATAAGGAATAGGACAAAAGACATGTCCACAGAGAATGTCAACTATCTTTGTACTGGCTGATTTTTTTAAATTTAATTTTTAAAAATTTGTACATATATATGTATTTATACATACATTACATTATTGTGTATCCCGGGGTTTTCCATTTCCCTAACACCTGTTAACCATCCTGTTCTTTTGTACCCGCCACCTCCCCTGACTTCTTCCTTCTCTTCCTCTCTCATGCCATTGTTCAGTCCCATTGGTTGTTTCTATTTTTTCTTATTCATTTGTTTTTCCCTATATCTGTTGTATAAGTGAGACCATTCTGTATTTCTCTTTTTCTTTTTGATACATTTCCACTAACATGAGTCCTTCTAGCTCCATCCATGTTGCTGGAAATAACATATGTTTGTCTGTCTTGATTGATGTATTAATGATGTATAGTATTCCATTGTGTACATATACTACATTATTTTCAGCCATTTGTTGGTTTTGGGGACATTTGGTTTATTTCTATATCTTGGCAATTGTAAACAGAGCTTCAATAAACATGCGGGTACAGGTGTCCTTTTTAATTTGTGTTTTCATGTCCTTTGGGTAGATTCCCAGTAGTGGGATTGCTGGGTCAAATGGTAATTCCACTTTCAATTGTTTGAGGGTCCTCCACACAGTCTTCCATAGTGGTTGGACCAGTTTGTACTCCCACCAGCAGTGCAGAAGAGTTCCTTTTTCTCCACATCCACGTCAACATTTGTTGTTACCCATTTTTTATATATGGGCCATTCGTACTGGTGTAAGATAGTATCTCAGTGTGATTTTAATTTGCATTTCCCTGATTATTAGTGATGTGGAACATTCTTTCTTGTACATATTGGCCATCTGTGTTTCCTCTTTGGTGAAGTGTCTTTTTAGTTCTCCCCATTTATTTATTGGGCTTTTTGCTTTGTTTTTGTTGAGTTGTACGAGCTTTTTGTGGATCTTTGTTATCAGACTCTTATCAATTGTCTGGAGGGCAAAAATTTTCTCCCAATTGGTTGGGTTTCTTTTTGTTATGTTTATTGTCTCTTTTTCTGTATAGAAACTTTTTAGTTTGATGTAGTCCCAGCTGTTTATGTTTTCCTTCATTTTTTTTGCCAGCTGTAGTTGTTTCCAGAAATGGGTTTCTGAAGTGAAATTCATGGAGGATTTTGCCCAGGTTTTCCTCTATGTATTTTATGGTTTCAGATCTCACATCCAAGTCTTTTATCCATTTTGAGTTGATTTTTGTACAGGGTGTGAGGGTGTTGTTTTGATTTATCTTTTTTTTTGCACATATGGTCCAGTTTTCCCAGCACCATTTACTAGAGGCTGTCCTTGTTCCAGTATATGTTTTTTGCCCCTTTGTCAAATATTAGTTGACCATATATGTGCAGTTTTATTTCTGGGTACTTGATTCTGATTAATTGATCTGTTAGTCTGTTTTGTACCAGTACCATTCTGTTTTAATTATTATGGCTTTGTAGTATAGTTTGAAGTCTGGGATTGGAATGCTTCCATTCTCTCTTCTGTTTGTCAAGAGGGTTTTGGTTATTCAGGGTCTTTTGTTGTTCCATATGAATTTCAAGAATTTTTGTTCAATCTCTTTAAAATATGCCATTGGGATCTTTATTGGAATTGCATTGAATAGGTAGATTGCTTTTGGTAACATGGCTATTTTGATAATGGAAAAGAATATACTTTCTTTTCAAATCACATGGCTCATGCTCTAAAATTGACCATATATTAGGCCACAAGACAAACCTGAATAAATAAATATACAAAGATTAAAATAATACCAACCTTTTCCTCCCATCATAAAGGCATTGAACTAGAAATCAACAATGAAAAGAAAATAAGGAGACTAAACACTACATGGAGACTGAACAGCATGCTTTTGGGAGATCACTGGGTAAAAGAGGAAATCAAAGAAGAAATTAAAACATGGAGACAAACAACAAAGATGACACAGCATTCCAAAATGTGTGGAATGCAGCAAAAGCAGTATTAAGAAGAAAGTTCATAGAAATACAGTCCCAAATAAAAAAGACTGAAATAATCCAATGAACTACTCTAATCTCCCAACTTGAGGATGTAGAAAAAGAACAACAAAAAAAATCCAAAACCCAGCAGAAGACAAGAAATAGAGGGTGCTTTTTACAACCTGAAAGTTAATGTTCTCTGAGATAAAATGATATATAAATGATTTACAATGTACTTAATTTACTTAATAAAATTTGTTAGGTTGATAAAATTAGTAAATCAAGGGGATATGAAGGAAGTCTAATGCAAAGTAAATGTATTATAAGTATCAACATAGATAAATATCAAAATGATAAAGTTTAAAGTTGACTGAGAAAAGCAAGTTGTACAATAATACATGTGATTGCATTTGTGAATGTATTTAAAAGTAAACACTATTTTAAAACATTACAAATGTTAGAATAGTGGTTATTTCCAGGGAAAGAGTTAATATTGTGTTGGGCTTTAACTGTATCTAAATTGTTTACACATGAATATTAATACTTCTAGAAAATATTCTGAAAATATTCTAAAGTTATAAGCTCAGAGATAGTAATGACTCTAGCAGTCATCACTATTACTATTACTGTTACTATTACTATTACATATTACTATTAGACAATGCATTTTTAAAAGTTCTTAAGTCTGGTACCAAAAAAATCACCAAGAAACTTGTGAAATAAAGAAGATTCCTATAAAAGGCCCAAATGTGCCAGAATATGATAAAATGACTGTGAAAATACAGTATCTTATTAGTGATATAATGATAAAGTGTGAAGTTTCCTATAGTGAATCTGGATCCTTTTCTCTCATTTTATGTTATGAACTCTTATTGATCTTTAATCTGGCTATCATCCTTTCTGTTCTTACCCCTTTGTAAAGTCATGCAGAAAATATGAAGGATCTATTACACAATCTAAACATCAACTTATATCTTTACTGAATAGAAAAGAATTCAATTTCTCAATAACTTAGCCTGTGACAATAAGAAAATACACTATGATCATTATTCTAAATATCTTAAGATATTTCCAACCAAGCACCAGACATTTTGACTTTCCAAAAGCAGAACTTGCCTCTGATTTCATTTTTAGAAATAAATAGGAGTCAAATGATAATTTGTATGGGGAAAATATCCCAATATTGATCTTTAACTCAGCTTAAGAAGAAAAACATTAAAGAACAGATGTTTAATATTTCTGATACATTCTGGACATAATTTGAGCATCTAGGTTAATACTGATACTGCAAACACCTTTTTATAAAATACTTTCTTATCACTAAGAAGAATTCTTATTTCTTAAAAAGAAAACTGAAGCAAATATGTATATATTTTCATGTTTAATCTAGGTAGTAGGTTCATAGGTGCTTTTTATGTTATTTTCTAAATGCTTGAAATATTTTAAAATTTAAAATAAAATTAAAACTAGTTGCTGTAATTGTGTTTTGTGTGGGAGCTTATATAATATATACTATCATACATAATATACTATATATTATTTATACATAATATTATTATGTATATTATATTATGCATATTATATTATATATGCATATTATATTATACATAATATAGTATATATAGTATATATATTGTATATATAATGTATAATGTATATATATTATATATATTATGTATAATAGTATATATTATATTTTCTATATTATATAAATTTTATTTAATATATAATATATAGTAAAGTATAGATAACATATATGGTATACTGGTTTGTTTATTTCTCAAGCAGCAATGAAGATGTACCCAACTAATCTTTTCTGTCCATTTGGACATGCTACTTTCAAACTGTATGAGTTTCTGTAAGATATAGAGTACGCAGAAATGAAGGTAAAATAGTAAGAGTATGAGTCTCAGAATTTTACAGACTTTTTTTTTTTTGAGACTAGGTCTCGCTATTTTTGCCCATGGAACCACAGGCTCTTGTTGCCCAGGGTACCACAGACTCAAGCAATCCCCAGCCTCAGCTTCCCAGGTAGCTGGGATTATAGACGTGCGCCACCACGCCCAGATATTTTTCTGGAACTAGGTCTCGCTACGGGCCTCAGGCGGGACTCGAACCGCGATCCCTAACACCAACTGCTTCATAGGCTGAAGCTTACAGGCACGAGCCACGGTGCCAGGCCTGTAGAATTTTACAGACTTGATGCTGAGTTCAAACTCCAGCATTTAATAGCTTAGGAGAATAGTTTAACTTCTCTATGTCTTAATAAAGTGGTAATAAAATTATTTATCACCTAGGATAGTCTAAACATGGTAATATAGATCAAATGGTCAGCAAAATGACCAGTATAAAGTAAACAAAACTGGTTGCTATTATATTTATATATTTTGGGGAGGCTATTCAGTTTTAAAATAAATTATTGGAGCCAGAGGAAAAAAGAGAAATACTGGATGGTCTCACTTATATGAGGGATATAGATAAAACAAACAAATGGACAAGAAAAATTTAAACTTTCAACAGAACAGAAGCATAGAGCAATAGAGGAGAAGGAGGGTAAAATTGGGGGAGGAATGGGCACAAGCGATCAGGGTAGACAATGAGATTAATATGTGTGTGTGTGTGCATAATCAATTAAAAAATAACATTAGAAATGTGAAAAAAATTATTGGTATTTTGATTTTGGTAAAATGCCAACACGGGAAATTGAAAGTTGGCCAATTTTACAAGAGATGACAACTTATTTTGACAATGACACTTCTTGCTTCAAAACTGCTTCTGCATTGTCAAAACTACTTTTGCATTATCAGAATTATGGTATCTTTATAGGTTTTTCAGAGATGATTCTCCAGAATGCATGGAACAATGACATAATAAGAGTTCTATAATTTCTTTAGTAGCCATTATGTGGTGTTTATATTACAGCATATCTCTAAGGATGATTAGAATTTTATGAATATAAATCCTTAAAACTTTAAATTTCACCTTGAGGTAATGTTTAGCATCTTTATTCTAAAAAGATTCCCAAAAGGTAAATGGATTACATCAGTGTCACAAAAGGATTTACAGATGGGATTATCTTTCAAGCTTAGGTTTCTTGATTGTTGGTTTGTTCTTTTCTTTATTTAAAAAATTAGACTATCAGAAAATGAGTACTCATAAAAGTAAGATTGTATATAAAAATTTATTGTGGGCATCACAGGGTACTACCTTATAAGAAATATTTACTTCATAAAACAGGGCATACTAGATGATAGCACTGATGCTGATCTTTGTGTTATTTTGATGTTAGAATAAAAAAATTGAATACAATTAATTTGGATGTGGACATTAAAAAAAGAATAGTGATATTATAGAACATTCTTTATTTAATTAAATTTTCTTTCTTTCTTTTTCTTTCTTTTTTTAATTTGAGACTAGGTCTTGTTATTTTTGCCTGTGGAACCGCAGGCTCTCCTTGCCCGGGGTACCACAGACTCAAGTAGTCCCCAGCCTCAGCTTCCCAGGTAGCTGGGATTACAGGCGCGCACCACCACACCCAGCCATTTTCTTTTTTGGAACTAGGTCTCGCTATGGGCCCCAGGCGGGACTCGAACCGCGATCTCTAGCCCCGGCCGCTTCATACGCTGAAGCGTACAGGCACGAGCCACCATGCCCTGCCTTAACTTTTCTTATTGGTTTCACACGCACACACACACATATACATATATATTACATCACTGTGTACCCGAAGTTCTCTCATCACCTTATCACCTGTGAACCATCTTAATTTTTTGTGCCCTTCCCTCCCCTGATTTACCCACCTCCTCTTCTCTTGCTTCAGCTCTGTTGGCAGTTTTAAAATTTTCTTGTCTGTTTTCCCTACATCCCTCATATAAATAAGTCATTCCGTATTTCTCTTTTTCTTTCTGATTTATTTCTGCTAACAAGATTCCCTCTAGCTCTATATATGTTGCTGAGAATGACATACCTTTGTCTTCTTTGATTGATAAATAATATTCCATTGTGTAAATACACCACATCTTTTTCAGTCATTCATCAGTTTTGGGGCATTTGGGTTGTTTCCATATCCTGACTATTGTAAATAATGATGTAATAAACATCCCAGTACAGGTATCCTTTTGAATTAGTGTTTTTGATCCTTTGGGTAGATTTCAAGGAGTGGGATTGCTGGATAGAATGGTAGTTCCATTTTCACTTGTTTGAAGGTTCTCCAAACAATGTTTCATAGTGGCTGAACCAGTTTGCATTCTTACCAGCAGTGTAAGAGTGTTCCTTTCTCTCCACATCCATGTCAGCACCTGTTGTCCATTTTTTTTGACATGGACCATTGTTACTGGTTTAAGATGGTATCTCAGTGTGACTTTGATTTGTCTTTCCCTGATTACTAGTGATGTGGAACATTTTTTCATATGCCTGCTGGTCATCTGTATTTCCTCTCTGGAGAATAGTCTTTTTAGTTCTTCTCCCCATTCTAATCAATAAAGCTTTTTGCTTTATTTTTGCTAAGTTGTGTGAGTTCTTTGTGGATCTTTGTTATTAGACCCTTATCACTTGTATAGAGAGTAAAAAATTTTTTTCTATTTGGTTGGTTTTCTTTTGTTTTGTTTATTGATTGAACTACCTTCTTTGCATGGATTCAATTTAGATCTTAGTAATGGTTCCTTCAAAAACTTTTCCAAAAACATTGTATTTTTGGAAATTATTTAGTATAATTATAACATATTTTATATATCATACAATTAATACATATAAACATGTAAATATTGTCATCACATTTACAATTATATATACATCAACTTTTAAATATAAATATATTATGCTTGCTCAATTATGTGTTATTCACAAGCATTTGAAACATTCTTGAAAAAGTACGAAATAAGCAAAATATATTAATTTCAGTTAATCAAATGATTGTTTTCTGAAACTAAAATTGACTATATTTTGATATAGTGCATATATAATTTATATTGATGTGATGTTGGTTTACATTGTTGCTTATATTCTGGAGTATAGAAAGTCCCTTCTGCTGCTATCATAAAGATTCCATCATTATGAACCCACAGTCCACAGCATAGTCTGCCATGCTCTTATCTCACTTTGTTTTCATCCATCCTCCTTCCTGTTCCCCTAAACACCTGCATTTTTGAAAAAAAAAATTAAATGACTAATATACTCTATAGTTTGAATAGCATCTTTATTATGACCTTTTATGAATTTTGAACATGCCAATTTTAAACCAGATAAATGATGTAATCTAGTATAAAATGAGCTAGAAAGAACAATATAATTATAAAAGTAAGGATTATAGGGTATAGATTCACTTAAAAAGTCTAGAAAAGGCACAGGCTGAATTTGGCTCTGAACAGGTGATTATTTTGGAGCTCATTCTAGTAGTGTACTTAGTTTTTCAAATGGGCTGATCTCATTAGATTACAAAGCAGCTCTTTAAAAAGGCCCGGACTTAGATTTTGCACTTTTTGTTTCAGAAGTAATATCATTTTCGCCAGTAGCCAAGGTATAACCAGAAAAATTCACTGGCTCAAGGGACTCCTACCTGGTATCTCTGCCTCTCCCTCCCTCTTTTATTGTACCCCCTTAAAGCTGTGCTCTTCAGAACTGCCAATTCTGACTTCTTTCATGGTACATCTGATAGAGAAGTTTAGAAACCTGAGATAAGTCAGCTTCTTATAGACAATAGAGTCATATCTGTCCAGAAACTGAACCTGTACTTTGTATCTTTTGGAATCTAAGATACCCTTGTTTTTGAAATATGCCATTATATTATTTACCATTATGGAAGAAAAAAAATTGCTGTTAATTAAACAATGATACATGTTTTAAACTTGTGTAAAGAATTTTCAGGCTTATTTATTTATCAACTAGAGTAGTTTATCACTCATTTACTCTCATTAAAGAATAAAGTGAAATAAATCGAAGTGTCCAAGTAATTCTTTTCATTCAAAAGTTTAACTTTTAAAAATAAAAAAAATAATTTCCTTTGGACAGTTGTTGGTGCTTTCCATGCAATATTATCTTTTGTCATCACAAATAGTAGTGATTCAACATTTCTTGAAAATCCTCTCTAATTGTCTATAGTGTTTTATGTCAAGCTGTTGTGGATGCAAAAAAGCAGTTTAATAACCACTGCCTGGCAGTGATTATTAAAGGCCATTTGTATTCTCTTGACTACGCTAGCAACTAATCTAGCAAAAAGTGATCATATTGATAACTTAGAATAAATGAAACATTATTATGAAATACAAAAACTTTGGGTGGTCATTTTTTCCCAGTGTACAAAAAACCTGGTCTATTGTTAAAGAAAAAGGAAGTCACGACTGCAACTGAGGCAGAGTGAGTCCTAAGGCTACTCAAGGTCCTGATTAGAACAGTTTTTGAGATAAAATTTGGGGTCTATTCAAGCAGTTCTTAAGATCAAAGCCTTGATTTGACTAATATGGTAGTTCCCTTCTTATAAATTCCTTCATGGCTCAAGGTAGTTTGTACTAAGCTTCAGTAACTCGTATCCAAAAGAATGGTCATGAATGCCATTTATATTATGTTTGTAACAAAACACTTTAAAAAATATTTTTCTATTGTACATGAAAAGAAGGTACTCATAGTGTTGTCATAAAGAAATAAAACTATAGGCACGGAAAAGAGTTTTACTATTAGAAAAGGTATCTTTTGGTGGATTGACAGTTGAGGTCTTGATCAGGTTGACTGGGTCACATGCTTGTGAAGTGAACCATCATATTATGATCAGAAACTTTCAAAACTTAGTTGCTGGGCTACACTAATCTCCAGCTTAGATAGAATAAATAAAAAGAATTGGAATTCTACTGCTGTCACTCTGTTGACCTGAAAATAAGGTGTGATTTGATAAATTTAGTATAAACTATTTCCCACAGGATTGACTCACAGGAGCAGATGGCTTTGTGAAAGTACTATCATCCAACCAGTATGTTTTCTGTTTAGAAAAATTGGCAAAGGGTTATCAACAAAGAGATACATTCTGTTAACAAAGCATTCTTTGTGGCCTCTTTCTGTCTTTCAGGCATTCAAAGTTGATGCATGTATGTATGCTATTGTGAGTAATACCGGCTATGTTTTTGTTTTTGTTTTTTTTAATATAACTGAATTTTTTTTCATGAATGAGTTTGTTAAATGTGTTTCCTTGAAAGTAAGAGACTTTGCATTTTACTTCCCCAAATGGAAAAAACAATGTAAATATCAGTTGAGTAGCAGTTTTGCTTCATTTAGGGGCTGATGTTTTCATTTGGGCAAAGTGAACAGTGTTACAGAATTTGTAGTCTCATTACAAGATGATCACTCAGGTGGTGAGCAGTAAACTGGTAATAATATACCAAGGTAAAGCACACGTGCCCTAAAATTTTTCCTTAATAACTTTTTCTCAAAACTATTATGTTTAGACTTTGATTTCTGCCTCTATGAGAAGGGAAACTCCCTTTTAAAGGCAATTTTCTATTTAGTAAATTTTTTTCGTAAATAAATTTAGTAAATTTTAAAATTTTTTACTAAATTTTCAATTTAGTAAACACACCTATTGGTAAATGTTTTATCTTTTCGATAAAAGTGGTGTTGATAGTGATAAACAAATAGGATAACTGCTAAAGCAAAATAATTATAAGCTAAAGTAATTGATAACTGAACTGTGGTTTCTGAGGGTAGGAAGGAGAGGGGAGAACAACTGCTGTAGGGGTATAATGGGTGATGGTGGTGGTAGTGTGAACAATAGAAAAGATGGATGTAAAAGGTGCATAGAAAAGAGATAAATTACATGTTGAGTCAACGTTAAAAATATCTAAGGACCATGAATAAAATGAAAATAAAATATCTAGAAATAAAAAAATCTAGGAAAAAATTTCTAGAAGAATATTCACTTTTGTCTTCGTGGAAGCAGATAGAGGCAGAATTATCAGAGACCTAATATACTTTATTATTTATTTCTTTGTTGTGTGTATTCTGTAGAATTCATTCAGTGGAAGAGTACTTGTATCATGATCAGGAAGAGCTCTTGTAGAGGATTAAAAATCCACATTGCAGTGGTTTTATAAAGAAAATGACCATGTTTGTAAAGCATTTAATACAGTGATGGCATGTAAAGATTGCTAGGGGAAAATTAACTCTGATGATTATCATGAGAAAATAGTTCAAGGAGCAAAAAAATAGTCTCATTATTTTCCTGAGAAAATGAGGTAGGAAATGTAACTTAGTTCCACACTTATTATTTATTTGCAAGTGAAATCTAATTTTTTAATTTTTACTTATTGTGAAAATGAATTCAGTTATTTTATATCTAAGACTTCCTGAAGTTCAACTTATATAGTTCTGAAATTCAGTGTTTAAAAATAATTCTTGCTCATGTGAATTTCATATAAATTTTCCTGAATTGCAACAACAGAATTTGTAAGGTATTAGACTATGATATTAGAAGTAAGAACCGACAGGGCACTTATACTTTTAAAAAATTTTTCAGGTCTTGTTCCTTTTTTAGAAATCAAGAATGTCAGAAATGTCCTCTCCACCACTGGTTCCTTGCTGAATTAAATGGGTGCTTTAGCTGGGACCATAATCAAGGAGCTAGAGACTCAGGATGAAGAGACTCTTAGTTTTTAGTTTCACTGTTCGAGATGTCCAGCGTCAGAAATGTCCTTCAGGGATATATCATCTGGTGACAGCATCCTTGGTGTGAGCAAGATGACCAGGAGAGGAAATGTGGCTGATGCTCTTTGCTGTAGCTCCACAACTTTTACCTGAAGTTCAGTTTTCTATAATTCTTGGTCAATTTCGAGGCCCAGCTCTCTAATCTCCCTATTGATTCCAAATGATGTAATATACTAAATATTTTTCAAATAAATTATTTTTAAAAAGCTAAGAAGACACTTTCTTTTATTCAATAAGCCTTTAAGTAAACAGAATAATTTATATACCTCTATTAGTGGTTTCTTTTAAGATAATCCTTTCAGGAAATAATTTTTTATTAGCTTTTGAATTCCATAAGGACAGCTGCTCTATTACTTTGTGATCAGAATTGGCTCTGAATTATTTTGGCTACTTAAAACAATTGAATCCCATTCTATCTTAAAAGAGCTAACTGCATTGAATAGAACATGACACTGGCTGAGAGAGAAATTCCAAATAAGGAATTTCAAAATTGTTTTAGAATACTGGTTACAGTGTCACAGAAGAGCTTCTTCTAGTTTCTATTTACACTCACATTTTGTATTTCCCAGAAAGTGCATAAGATCTTTTTCACTTGAATTTTCAGGGAAGTTTGCTGTTTATCCCATTTCAGAAGTGATAGGGAGAATCACGTAATGTGTTTCCTTAATATTAACTAGACTCTTTTGGGAAAATTGATGAGTGTACTCATATCCATTTAATATTCATTTACTTTGGCTACTACAGGATTTTTTTCTTTTATCAGAATTCGGGGTTATTTTTTTTAACTTTACAGTGTTCATCCATTTAAAAATTTTAAATTGGTTTTCTTTCCAAAACAAACATGTAGCCATTTTGACTTATAGTAATAATAAAATCTTACCACTCTGAAGACCAAATGGTTTATTGTGAAAAGCTTAAACAGTCACTACTATGTGATAATGTGAATGATTTATGATAAAAGCAACTTTAAACATACTTCCCATTTTAAAGCTGTATCTCCTTTAAATATCTTATTCTCTTATTTCCCATTTTAAAGCTGTATCTCTGTTTTAAATATCTTATTCACTTTTACTTCATGAATGAGAAAATTATTATTGGTTATCATAACTTCATCAAAAAGTAGTACTACATTGCAGCACTATTTACAGCAGCCAGTTTAGGGTAATAACATTCATGACCAAGGGCAGAAGAGTGAATTAGGAAGATGTAGTATATGTATACAATGAAATACTGTTTAGCTATGAAAAAGACCAGCTCTTACTATTGTGATCACATGTATGGAACCAGAAGACATTATACTAAGAGGAATAAGCCAAGAGGAGAAAGACAAATACCACATGGTTTTACTTAATATGTATAATATAGGGGAACAAAACTGAATCCATTACCTAACCTGCTCATTTTCTTTTCCATTGTCCTCTGCAAAATCATAGATAATTTGCCAGAGACAACTTTAACGTTGCCTTTGCATGACTCTATTTCATAAAAGTAAGTCAATTTGTGGGAGAAATGTAATAATTAGTAACTACTTACCATTGTCCACTGAAGGTTTTATTGATTCTAGTCTTTACTCTAGGTGCCTTAAATTGTGTATTTTAAATCTGAGTAACTAAACCTAGAATAAACTTCAAAGTCTATTTTAAATCCCATTTTATTTCTTTTATTTCAATTAACTTAAATTTAATAATTACAAATGACAGTGGCTACTATACAAACAAAGCTCTAAATATTTGTCAGTGTTTTATAAGAAAATTTAACTATAAGCAAGTAAATACGCAGTGTGAATGTTGATGATAATTGCTATAGAAGGCAATATGGTATGGTAAGAGGAACATGGAGTATGGGGGGTGGGGTTTCTTGCACATGGGTTCTATATGATTTATAGTAGACAGAGAAGACCTCATTCTTAGCAAAGGCCTGAAAAAGGAAAGGTTGTATGTCAAACAGCTGTAGGAGTGTGAAACAGATGTGTTCTAAGCAAGAAAAAAAGCAAAAAAAAATGTTGAAGGTATGTTGGATATGGATATGTTAAGAGTACATCAATCAGTATGTTGGAGGTGTGATATGACCAGAATAGAAAGCAGCCCAGTATGGTCAGGCAGTGTGAATATGCACAGTTTAATGAATCAGGAAGGCCAAGAGAAGCTAATAAGTACAGTCATAAAGGTGTTAATCCTTTGTGGTGTCCAGTAAGGAGTTTGGCTTTTACTTATAGAGACAAGGAATATAAGGTGAGAAAGAGTTGAAAATCAGAAAAATCTATTCAGTGTAAAGCAATATAGCTTTCTGAATTCTTGGAGAATTCATTAGCAACTTATACTCCTTGTAGATATATATTTCATGTATACATAGTCTTTATTGATTACATACATATATATTTTTTACATCATCGTATACCCTGAAGTTCTCCCACCATCATATCACCGCTGAACCATCATCCTCTCTCTTGTGCTCATTCCTCCCCTGATTTTCTCCACTCCCTTGCTTTATGCTTTAGTTCTGTTGTCAGTGTTAGTTTTAACTTTTTCTTGTCCTTTCATTGGCTTTCCCTATATCTCACATGTAAGTGAGACCATGGGTAATTCTTTTTCTTTATGGCTAATCTCCACTGGCATGATTCATTTTTGCTCTATCCAAGTGGGCACAAATGACATATTTGTCATCTTTGACTGATAAATAATATTCCATTGTGTAAATAAACCATACCTTTTTGATCCATTCACCTTTTGGGGGTATTTGGGTTGTTTCCATATCCTAGTTTTTGTAAATAGTGCTGTAACAAACATAAGAGTCTAGGTGTATTTTTTAAAAAAATTTATTTATATATAAATTTCACATCTAGTCTTTTTGAACTAGTATTTTGGTGCCCTTTGGGTAGATTCCCAGATCTTGTGTACTCATCTGAGAGTTTAATTTTGTCTTAAAGAAATATGAATTACTACTGCAGTGATTGATACATGGTACATCAGAGACAGAAAGCCTTGTAAAAACCTTGTAAGAAAGAGGGAAACTCAAATCGATGACCCCAGAGGATATTTTTCTAGGTAGAGTTTCCTAAATTACACCAGGATTCTCATTCTAAGGGTCATTCTCTTGGATTGAGTTTTTTTTTTCTTTTAAGCAGTTTAGATTTACCAAACATTTATTCAATATTCAGTATTTTCCAGGTTTCACGCAAAGAACTTTGCAAATATTAACTAATAAATCCTCTTAACTTTTGAAGGAGGTTATATTATTTCAGTTTTACTGAAAACAAGCTGAGACACCTTTGGTTGGGGGAACTTGACAAGGTATGTGGAACAGTGGTAATTAGCAATACCATTCCGTCATGGATGAGATGATGAACAACTTAGTCTTTCGTTTCTACAGTATCATCTGCTCTATGGTAAGGAATGTAGAAGAATTATATGTGATATTTTCTGAGTTGAAAGCTTAAGTATTGGATAAAACATTCCAGGCAATGCATTGGAAAGTGCTTGAAATTCTGACTGAAAAATTACTTTGATTCAGAGTTAAAACTCTGGCTTTCCTAAAGACCTATTTTGATTAACTTTTGACCAGTGAATGATGTGAAAATTCAACTGTTTTGTGAATGTTCTTGTTTCTTGGTCCTATTTACACACCTGTCATAATTTGTGCTCTAAAAAACAATGTTATTATAGGATTTAAGCGCTGCTCTGTGTCCAATCTCTTCAAGGCCTTAAGCTTAGATTTTTGAAAATGTCACCACTTTCTCTGAAACAAAGAAAATGTTTCCTAATTGGGACTTGATTTTTATTTAACAGCATCATTTTAAATGGAGGTCACACAAAAGAAATAATAAAGTTCATGATAAAATAAAAATCTCTTAGGAAAACAAATATTTGAATAGATATGCCACTGAATTGTCTGCCGCAAACAACAAAGAGCTTGAAGAATTAGTGGTCTGGAGACCAATTAAAAGACCTCTGGTTTGACACAGCAGAAAACTGAAATGTACTGTCTTATTAAATGCTATGTGAGTGTGTTTAAGGAAGGCTGTAGTAGATCTCAACAAACCAGAATGAGAAGAAGGGAATTCAATAACTTAAGTCTTATTGATACATTTAAATTTAGGATGAATGACTTTTTCCTATTTTGGCCTGTGGTTGACTACTACTGAAATAGTGACATTTAGCATTGTTTGGTTTTAATTCTAAGACTTTTAACTCACTTTTCAATATCTTCCCTTTCCATAACTAATTATCATGATTGCTGTTGCTGAAAGAGAGTGAAGCCTTAAGAGGCTCCATGCAGAAAATACTGTCTCTTATATTCACTTCTTTTTGGAACTTCCAATTATTTAATTCTGAGTTTTATCTGATCATGTTTATTTCTCTGCTGTCAACTTTTCTGGCCTGTTTTTTAGTCTGATTATGATCATGAAACTGTTCCTTAATGTTAGAGAGAGTGATTTGTATCATTTTGAGGTCATGTCTGTTACAAGAAATCGCCTGTATGCTATTTCCTTTCTCTCTTTTCTTCATATGGAAATATGAAAATAGAAGTGGCAGGTGAGTTTCAGTTTCAAACATGTAGATGAAGACAAGATAGTGGTTATGTAAGTCAGTGTTCAAGCCAGATAATAGAAAACACTGTATTCAAAGTAGAAAGGTACTTAATACAGTGAATTAATTGCTTACAAAAGAATCAGGAGGGCCATCAGTCAGAGAAGATACAGAAGGCACTTGATTTGTTTTTTATAGATTTTTCTCACATTTAATGACTTCCTTAGTTGCTATTATATAGTTTGGACCATATTGATTTAACCAATTTAATGGGTAATAAAAACAAACTTGATTATATAAATGCCACATGAAATGCTGCCGTGTTTCATTCACATATATAGATATAATTGATGTATGATCACAAAATAGCATTTAACCTGCAGAACAATTCCTTTTTTAATTAAATTTTCATTTTTGTAATTATTGTACAATTTGGCCATGTTTGCATGGTTGTATTGTACCTCTTATTCCTCACTCAATCTTCCCTTTCCTCCTTACCCCCTCTGGTCACTACAACGCCTCTCACTGCAAGCTATTGGTCTATGTTTAGCCTGCTGGTCTTTTCTTGTTCTAAAACTATGTCCTTTTTTCTTGGGTGCAGACTTGCACTCCTGGACAGCAACAGTTGAGGCTTTTCGGATCTCCAGGAGTAGCTGAGGCAGATAGTCCAGCTAAGCACATTGGAACTTGTCAGGCAGATATGTGGTGCACTTCTCTAGGATCCTTTCTGTCTCCTGTAGTTGGTTCTATGCCATACTGTTCTGATATCTGGGTTTGGAAATGCAACACCAGTCAATGGCTGTGTGGTGTTTGCTGCTGGGGCAGACTTTTCCAGATGGTTGGTAGAGCTCCTTTCCTCTCTCTTATTAGCACTTCTGCCATGAGACCACAGGTAGCTTTCTTTCCCCATTGATTGGTAAAAGAGGGAGCCTCTTCCAATATGATTTTTCTTCATTCATGTTGTTATCATATATTTATGAAAATTTTCATTTTAATTGAGATATATATACACATCTTTTTCATCTATTCATTTGTCTTGGGGCACTTGGGTTGTTTCCATGTCCTTACAATTATAAATTGTGCTGCATAAACATCTAGTTACAGGTGTCCTTTGTACCCGTATTGAGGTCTCCTTTGGGTAGATTCCCAGAAGAGCAATTGCTGGGAAAAATGGTAGTTCTATTTTCATTAGTTTGAGGCAGAAAGAAAAAGATAGAAACCAAACATTTTCACTAATATATAGGATATAGGAAAAACAAACAAAAAGGTCCTAACCACATTGGAACTTGTCAGAAAAATCAAAACAAGCTAACAACCAAACCAAATTATATAACTAGGAGGGCAGGGTGGGGGGGAGATGGGAGGGATTGGTCAGGGAGAGAAGGTGGTGGGTGTTCCCTGGGGAATACAAATATGTGAAATACATATATAAATAAAAAAAGAATAAAAATAGATGAAAAAGTTATTAGAAAATAAAAAGTAAAAAAATAAAACAAAAAAAGAGGGAGTCTTTTCATGTTGCAAACAATTCCTTTTTTTAGTTATTAATATACCATTATTTTACATTGTTTGCTTTTTCATAATACAGGTTTTCTCCCCTCTGGATGCTTGATTATAAGTCCATATCACTGAATCTGTGAGGCATCACTCAGGCTGCTGCTGTGATTGTCACCTTCATTACTTCATACTCTATAGAACAGCATTTACAATGGACACTCACTTCTTTTAGAAACTGCTTGAGAGTCACACTGGTATCCACTGTGGAAACATGATTTCTGTCGTCTTTCCACTTTCAAAGTCTCTCCCAAGTGCATCTCACCAACACAAACAATGTTATCTTTGGAACCTAACTGCTAGGAAATCTAGAAAACAATCATCTGATCTGACCACTGTGATAGGAGGTGGCAGTGTATTCCAGATATCAATAGACAAAATTTAGAACATTAAGAATTAATGACAAAAAATAAAAGTAGTAGAGGTCTCAGATTTTGTAGATTCCAATGAGTTTTGAACTGTACAGTAGGAGTTTATATGAGAAATAAACTGTTACCTTGCTTAATTCACTTTTACTTTGGGTTCTATCAATTATAACAGAATCTAATCTTAATTAATGCACTATGCATTTTGACTCTTAATTATCTTTTTTTTATCCTATTGTCTGACATGTTAATAATCACCATCTTGGGCCTTGGAAACTGATTTTTTTCTCAATGATTACATTAAAAAATTGTTTTATTAAGAATCTTAAAATTAAGAAAATAGCCTGTAAACCTTTAATGATTTAGTGAGAGGCAATGGTTAAGAGGTTGGAACGTTATACAAGCTAAATTTTTGCCAAACTCAGAGAGGTAAGCACAATTTTGACTTTCTATTAAATTCAGTCTTCATATTGTTCTTGTAGTACCTTTCATTTAGGTTGACAAAAAAAATCTTAGTTTTGTGTATTCTGAAAATGATCATAAAGTTTTGCTCAGCCACACAACTAAATTTTATACTTGCCTTGTAAAAATGACTTTTATTCCCTGAGAAGGAAGTCAAATAAATATATTGGAAAGATTTATTTATTATACAAAACATCTAATCCAATTTTTTCAGTTAAAATAAATTCATTGTAACTATCTCAACCTGAGTTTATTGTCTTTGGGTTTTTTTTTCTGGTTTCTTTTTTGCCTAAAGCAATGAGAAAGATTAATTCCATGTGGTAATTTAAATAGAATTACTTGCTGAAAATCTTCTAACATATCAGTGCAAGAGGATTAGTTTTAAGCAACCTCAATAAGAATACTTTAAGAGAAAGCATATCAAGAAACAACTATTAACATCATAGGCACATCCATCTTGATAGCATTTGTAATATTTATCTTTCTCAAAGTTACTTAAAAAGCAATTATCTAGATTTTTGACCAAAGGTTTTATATAGCAAGTTATATAATTGAAAATAACAAATTCTTTGATTGTGTGTCAGCATTCTATATCATCTTATAAAATATATACTCTTTGGGTAAAACCAACATATAAAGATTATATCTATATTCCTCTTACATTTCCATATTTCTTCATTTGGAGGAGAAATCAGGTCTTTGCCTAAAGATGATGAGTTTTGTTCTTTTTATCCCAGTACTGACAAAAGTAGCCTAAATCCTTCTGCTCATGTTTGGAAGTAGCACTTAC
Organism: Uropsilus gracilis; assembly: GCA_004024945.1. Lineage (NCBI taxonomy): Eukaryota > Metazoa > Chordata > Mammalia > Eulipotyphla > Talpidae > Uropsilus > Uropsilus gracilis. The sequence continues at coordinate 1,154 of PVHY01011188.1, read as the reverse complement.
AAACTTTACTTTAGGAATCAAATATATCCTACTTGAAGTAGAAACCAAAATAGGGAGGAAATAAAGATACTTGGACAGGGAGTCAACACACATCTTTTTTTAGTGTATTTCTAGATTTATTCAGAATTTCCCAAAGAAAATGACAGAGTCAGGATATGTGTTATAAAGAAGCTATTGTTTCTACTTTTGTTCTTTAGGGATTAAATCTTGACAGCACTGGTTTTGATTTAACATATCATGTCCCTATCCACTACCTCTCATATCACAATTGACCCAGAGCTGTCATTTTTTTTTCTCTTTACACTGAAGCTAAAACAGTCTCATGTACCCATGCCTCTCAATGGAATTTGATGAATCATTAGGTTCTATGTATGTACTGGACTTCAGAGGCAAGAAAGTAGGGCGGTTTGGGAAGTAATCTGGAGGTATTCAGGAAGCAAATGTTTACTTTTGAGAGTTATAAGAAAATAAATAGATATAGAATTCAAAGGCTGGAAGTCATAAGGAGTCATTAAGTTTAACAATACAAATACAATGCAAGCTCTTAGTGCCAGGAGCTGTGTACTTTTTTCTACCTTTTTATGTTGTTTTCTGGTTATTCCCTGAGAAGATATTCTCTCTCTGATTAAAATCAAAGTAGAAAATATATTACCCAGAGATATTCTGGGTTTGTTTTAGCAGCTAATAAAACCAAATGGGAAAAGGAAAATATCTAAAGTGGGGTAATTTATTTTGGGGATTCTTATCTTTCTACAAATAACCTACACTTTCTAAGTGATTTACCTCATCAGTCCCAGAATGAATAATCTTTATGCTTTTAGAATTTCATTTTCCTATTATGTATTTAAATCATTTTCTATTTAGAATCATAAAAATATGAGGCAGAGAGTAAGAAAGAAGAAATTATTTCTATAGTTTGGATTTGATATATCTTTGTTAGTTTTTGGCTTCTCACCACTAACTAAATTATTCCTTATAATAATGATGGAGGTGACATTCTATCTTCGAGAGCACCTAATAGCACATGTTTATTGTGACTATCATTAGCAGGGAGTGGGTGCCTATGCTTTTTAAACACAATTTTCACTAGAGAAAAGTAAGTCACTTGACCATGATCATTATACTGACGATCAAGAAGTCAGTTAGGATGATTT